>JADWOT020000177.1:0-49000 GCA_036345935.2 Taenia hydatigena
ATTAATGAATAGGCTGAGTGTTTTCAGTGGATGCCTGCTAGCAGGGATTCCATGATGCAGAAAGCGTTTCACCATTCACAAATTTCGTGCACTGCTAATTTATTTATGTCTCGCGTTCACATTGGCAGATGCTGCTCAGAGCACCAACATGCGTTCATTTTCCATTGATTTAGGGCAGCGATCAGGAATTGAATGTTTGTTCGTTAACATTAGTCTTGGTTGAACGGTGAAACGAATTATTCCTCTTTGCGTTTTGCACGGATCTGCTAACGTTTAATTTGTTCGTGGTCTTGCAAGCATTCTGTAATTGATGGCCGCACCTTAATGTTCATCTAAGGGCTGAACGGTTTCCGAAAGTAGCAACACTGTTGCAATGCTTGCCTGAATGCGAGGTGATCAGTGACCACAAGTGGGTTAGTGGAGGGAGCATTATCTGCAACTGAGCATGAAGCGTGGTCTGAATGAGCTCAGCCTTGATCACTTTTTCCCGGACTATGTGATCATTGCACTCAATACGAAGGCCTAAGGATCAAGGTCAAAGATGAGAAACCAATTGTATTACTCTGACAGCTGAGATGGTGGAAAACCACTCATTACAGAATCCCTTATTCAGCCACGGCTCGTCCGAATTGCATAGCGTATGGCTAAAAAATACTCAGTACATCAAATTCTAGCATTTGTGCGAATTTGCTTCTACATTATGTGGTCGGTACCCTAAATAGGGTGCAAAAACTAGGTCGATGACACACCCTGACGAAGATTGCTTAATGCAAGTAAAATTGACTTACCCGCAGATGCTCCACAGTAGCCGCTTCCGAGACGTGCGCATGTATGCAGTGATCGGACCTTGTTGCATGCACCCAAAGGGGAAAACAATGGAGCGACATAAGATGGGACAAATTGGAATGAAACTGGAAAATTGTATTCCGCAAAATAAAAGATGTTTTTGAAGTGAACTCTGATCTGCATGCGGCAAGAAACTGCCAACCTACTCCATTCTTTTCTTTCCATAAATTCGTGTGATCAAGGGCTTGTTATTGGTGACACTATCAGAGAACAATCAAAGCAACCGCTTGCATGTCCTTCACTTACTTCGGCCTGCTTGCTGCCAAGGTAGGTGCTTTTCAAAGGCACGTGTGTCTCAGCGCTTCTTAAAACCCCGAACGCTGACCACCACCACTACGGCAGATGTGATGACCACCATCCCTCCTCACCGCCCGTTTGTCGCTGGCTGGCAAGTCCGCTTCAGAAGGCATCTAGAGCAAACTCAACTACTTTCACTGCTACAGGCGCCATTGGAAGCAGAAGTAGTTCGTACTTACGAAAATATTAGCGCTATTGCATTAGCATTGCAAAGAGTGGATCGGCTGGAGGAGGAAGTGTGCTGCTTAATTGCAGAAGCAACAGCAGGTGATGACGATGATGATGCGAACTACGAACTACTTTCCACTCCCAATACCTTCGCACTCACTCCCTCATATTCCCTCCTTCTTCCCCTCGCCACATTCTCCTTGGCGCTAAAAGCAGTGCCTAACTAAGTACTGCTCTCGCTGACCGGTGACTAGCTGAGCAACATTCCACGAAATGGGAGTCATGGCAAATCCTGGTGCCTATTTGTCGATAAGAATAAGTTCTGCAAAATACACGGGCAATCATTCATTCTCCTTATTCACCTTTTCAACTAATCGTCTATTCTTTAGTATTCTCATCTGCTCATCTACTTTATTACCTGCTTATAAATATATGTGATTGATTGCCCATTCAATTTCATCCTCGAATCACAATTAAACTCTGCCACTTCTCTCTTTTCTAACCAGTAGCCTCAAGGCAATGCGCATTTGACTTCACGTTCTGCTAATGTCCAACAAGTGTGTTTACCGCTGGGACGAGTGAGCTGCAAAAGATCGGAAACGTTAAATTTGCATATGAATGAAATAACACCTGCTCTTCTCTGCTCTGCCGCATCATGTCTCATTCCTCAACCATTCATCAGTCACTGCAACCGACCCATCAACTAACAGATTCGCACCGTCAGTCTAGTGTGGTATGAGTGACCAGCAGTAGAGGCACGCCAAATGCGCCAATTCATCCAGTCACACCTTAACTACCATATAAGTCATTCCATATCTCACCGCGGCAAAGCATAGCACCTGATCGGAGGAGAAGGGTTAGATGCAAAATTGAGTCAGGAAGTGAGTGCGAAAGTAAATGCGTGGGAAATAGATGATGGTAGAGGGAATGGAGAGGAATGAAGAAGGAAGGAAACTGGTGGTGGAGAGGTGTTTGATTAAGTTAGGCATTGTCCTAATAGTGTGGATGCCGAGGATTCGAGGCTCCCACTGGACATGCTAATGATTTAATCTCTTCATTTCTAGTGCAATTGACTGTCTCTTCCCCTCTGGTGCCTTCTTGTTTTAGGCGTTGCTGGACAGATGCGGTGCCACCACACGCAACGGAGTAAATAAGGTAATTTTACAGCCCCGACGGGACTCGAGCCCGTAGTCTTCTGATCCGAAGTCAGACGCCTTATCCATTAGGCCACGAGACAGACAGCTGCTACTTCTCTTTTCAACTCCTCTTCTTCCTCATCATTGCCATCCGCTGTGGTCAAGCAGTACACCTCCTTCTTATGTCAGTCTATTCTTTGCGAATGTAATGCGGTGGTTTCAGCATCTCCGTATGCACGAATAACTTCTGCTTTTAATGACGCCATGGCAGTGGTTAAGGCTGCGCTTGCGGTAGATGCTTTGTGAAGCAGGCGCTCCAGCTGACGACGACGGGCAAGGGGGACGAGTGGTGGTTCACTAGTGACCCTGACTTTCAGCATTATTAACCAGACTCCACGTGCCGCTTTCTTTTCTCGGCGCAAGACTCATTAGTCACGGCCCAGAAAATGGGCGCTTCCGACCAAGGAATATTACACTGACCTCTGCTCTGCCTGTCCGGAGGGCCATATTTGCACTACGGAAGTCTTTCCGATTCCGGCAACTGTGCGCAGAAGTGAACCAATCTGAATACCATGCCGATCCTTAGCTTGTCATTTGCATGGATTTTTTAAATTTATTACCTACCTAATTACCTAACCAACCGATTTGGAGGCAAGGGAGATGAGCACATCACTGCTATTAAAAACGCGAAAGACTTGACCATTTTCGTTGTCTCTTTGTTGGTACAAAGCGTACTTTTGACTGTGCTTTATTCTTGCACAAACCACGTCCCATCGATTCCAGTTCATCATACTAGACCAGCTAATGAGGTCTATTCGGTCGCCAACTCGTTGATATAGCAATCAGCGTAGAGGAGTTGGAGTCACCAAGGTCCTTAGGAGATTTTGAGGGGCATTTCACCTCATTCGACTTATGTCCTGCCCGTTGAAAGGGACTGTAATAACTACTATCTGACAGGACGCGAAAGACCCAAAAGTGACTAGCGAACCCTACCTACCGATGTGTAAAGGACTCACCAGATGGGTAACACAGTCATAATCGCAATGCGTGCAGCATTTATTGAGATGCCTGATTCGATTGATAATGCAGCCCATGCATTTTAGTGTAACAACACTTCTTTATGCAAGCAGGCTACAGTAGGATCGTTTCTTATTTGCTGGAGACTGATTGGCGAATGCAGCATTTGGAGCTATAGATTGAAACATATGTTCCTTTTTCGACATCATGTGTTGATAAAGAGCTAAGGAGGAGGCCGAAATATATGACATTGTAGACTTACTCGGACGCAAATGCAATTAGAAAGCGTCGATTGGAATCCAACTGCTCCTCCTCATGTCAAAGAGCTTCGAAATCGTTTTGTATGGGACTTGGTGGGGGATATGAGAAAAGTAACTGGCAAAGACATTTGTGAAGCGCAATTTATTTAAATGTGCTGACACCTAAGAGTGGGAATTGACACGTAGAAATAATCCACCTCCCTAGCCAGTTGGCCGTGTGAAGATTAACCAGGTTGGAGGCGCTAAGGTAGCTGCACACCTCTGAAGCCATTCCAGGTGGTGCACCAGTGATTTTACGTTGTGAGCCATTTCACACCAGCCATTATTGGAGTAAGCCAGCGTGGATTTGATGTCCATCAAAGATGCAAAGCCTTAAATAATTGGCACTATGGAGACGTCAGCGCATTGCTGCAAAGTCACCTGGTCACCACAATTACCGGATTTACCATTGTCTACCCGTTGCAAACGCAACGAAATAAAATGGAACCTCAGAAGCCTTAATGCGCATTAAAAACCCACTAGAGCAATGGCATCCACACCGTTGTCTGTTCACTGCTAATAAGCAATCACATGGTCTGTAGCAACCGTTCCTCAAATGGCTGTTGGCAGATAGATTTGTCTAATATGCATCGATCAAATCATCGGAGAGTGGATAAAGTATTGCCGTGTGAAATAATTGCATGCAGCTTTCAAAAGGCAAATCATTCTGATAAGTTTATTTTGGAGTCGCCTACCATCGGTTGCAAAGTGAGGCAAATTTTAGGCCGTGCGACCCAGAACTTGAACGTAACTAGAAGTCAACGAAAAGAGGAAAGCTATAGAGCCTGCGCGGACTAAGTCTGACTGGGTCACTATGTTACAAGTCGTTGTCGTTTTACGCGTTACCCTCGAAATTCAATCACCCGTTTCCCGTGGCTATAATGGTCTGTATATACCCTCAGACGTGTTACTTTTGCTGGTACGAACAAAACAAAGCCAAGGAAGTGTGTAATTCACGGCAACTTATCACACAAACATAGTGCTAAAGAATTAGTTTTCTCATGCGCGACAACTTTAACAATTGGGTGTCGGCAGAAATCGCATGCTTTCCTACAAGCATGCTGTGCATCGACCACACAGCAATAAACATTCGTGTGGCTTGAGTGCATGCGTTCGATGCAAGAAGAATTAGTAGACCAGGAAGCGCTGAGACACACGTACTTCGGAAAAGCACCTACCTGGGCAGCATGCAGGCCGGAGGAGTTGTGTGTGGGCACGTGATGCACTGTAGACGCCGATTTTTACGGTGTATCAGTCACGTACAAAAGACCAACGAAGCTCATAGCCGAGATCTATCTGCTCGATAGAATTTGATGAAATGCGAATGTGTTTAGAGAAGACCTCTCGATAATAGCGAGGGTTAGTGAATCATTACTGAATACCTGCCCACTGAGAGGAAGACGTGACTTGCCTAAATAATATGTGGCAGTGGCGTCTTTGTGGTTTTGCAAAGCACGTTAGTAGCATTTCCTACACACTCAATTTTTCTAGTTGGCCAACGATTAATAATGGATTAATTTTTATTAGTCATGTAGCATTTCCATCTCTATCCACTGGTCCTTAGGTGAAAGTGCTTGACACCATCTGGAGGTCTTGCAGGAAGGCGCTTCTGCTCCTCCGCATAGGTTGGGTTTGTCTTTACTTCTCGGATGTCACCTCCTCATCATGCATCATACAACTTTGTTAAGGCTTTGCATTCGAGGTCTATTTCATTGGACCATTGAAATGTGAAGCAGTGAAAATGCTTTGCTACGGCGTTTTGAGCAATATAACGCGCATTCTCTTTAGCAGTACGTCAGTAATTTCAACCAAAATTAGATGGTCTTCCTCCAAATTTGCCTAAGAGTGGTTATTCTTTGCAATTGATTAGATCCCTTCGTAGCAAATAAGATAAAATCCAAAAGCAAAATCTGATCGTTTTCCTCCTATCCTTATTGCATGTTGCTACGTCGCTTTAAATGGTTTGATGCCGAATAGCAGCGCCATTCATCTCAGTTCTCTCAAGGTGACTTTCGGTGCGGATTAAATATCACTTCTGAAATGGATGTTCAGGGGGGCATTCTTGATGTTTAGGACTACCTATCCCGTTGCTCCTTTGACATCCCCTAAGCCTCGAACCTAACCATAACTCTACCTCACTCATGCACTCAAAAGTGGTATAACATTATAGGAATAGATGGCTTTCCTCGCACTGCTTGCAATTCCAGCCTAATTGAACGTAAACGGAGGTCTCTAATTTGTCCTCAGAATGCCTTTTCTTTGATAAAGGTGGATCCGTTAAGTAGACTTAGCGACCGGAGTTAATTAATCAGTCGGTGCAATTTCACAAATGCATACTTCGTCCTTTTAGATGGAAACGGATCCTGGTGGCCTAATGGATAAGGCGTCGGTTTCCGGAGCCGAAGATTGCGGGTTCGAGTCCCGCTCAGGATGAATCCGTTTGTTCTTGGGAAAAAATATAACTAACTATTTTGGAGCACAGCGCAGGTTTTTATAAATCATGCCTGCACTGACCTGAGAGCGCTCAAATACGCGACTGTTGCTCTTCTGCGCTTCACCCACACGTAAAATTTAGGAACGGTACAGGGTGTCTCACTAAGTACTCACCGAGTTCTATCAGAAGCTCTGTCACATGATCTCACGCAATTAGACTTCCATCATTTGAGTTCCTTAGAGCGACAGCTTATAGATTTGCTCATACTCCGTTTCATATAGTTTTTGCTTACTGCCAAATGCTGATGGGCATAGCCTTAAATATACCAGAATAAAGTCCCTTGAAAGGTCGGTACATTAGGGCGTCTTCTTTGATAAGCGTTTCCTCACTCTATACAGAAAAAGAACTAGGTTTAACTAAGAGCTCATCACTTGGGACGCATAACGAGGAATCAACTTAAGCGCCGAGGATTTTAACGGGAAGCCTGTGTTGCTCAAAGTTTTGGCCATCCACACGATGACTACTGCTCTGCGTTGTAATCAAATGTCTGGTGGAGAGTTGATCTAGGAGGTCCCCCTTCCCACTCATTATATTCGCTGTAAGCTTCGTCGCCTTTTACTTGGCCATAATGGGTGCCTACACATGAAAGTTGGGCCGAGCACCATTTAGAAATATTATCCCATGCTTTGCACGCCTGGAATACGTGCACCGAGGTTGATAGACCGTAAGTTTAAGATGCACCTTAGGTGAACATACATTAATGTGCATATGAATGCATACATAAGTGAAAGCATGCCCCGTTGCTTTATTGAAATTCCCCTCAAAGCCAGCAATGCTGTTGGATATGGTGCCTATACAACTTTTAAGAGGTCTGTTCAAAGGCAAAATCTATTTGACACAAACGAATTTTTCTGAGCAGCTAACTGTAGTCTTAAATTATAAGTTACGCTCTACTGAGGTAAACTTGTCTAAAACAGACTCTAATTCCACAAAATACTAAGTGAGACTAACGACTCTCTCGTTGACGAAAAATTCAGGACCGAATTATCCATTCTGCCCAAATATCCGTCTATCGATCAATTTGTCCGTCCAATTCTCCCTCATTTAACAACTTCTAACTTATGCAAGACTGGCGGTGCTTGAAGACAAACGGATCTGAACGCAAGTCCACAACATATGCGGGCGAATATTCCAATCAAAAATATGAGAGCAGCGGATGACCAAAGAAGGCTTGATTGGTAGTGTTTGCCGTTCAAGCTGGTGTATTTTCTGCATCGCATCAACCAAACCCAACTCCAGCTGCAGCTGAAACGCAGAAGGATATCCATCGCTGGAGGATCGCAAAGTAGTGCTCGTCGCAGGGCTGAATGGAAGGATGACTGAGTTGCAGGTACAGATTGCTGCCCTTTGTCAGACTAATTCTCCATTATCGGTTCCGTATTGCCATCACCCGTCCATCCATACTTCTTCAATCCATATGCCTTGATGTCTATTACTTGTTCCTTAAACACTAATTGTAGTGTCAAACGTCAACCCAGCTGTTCGTTTTCCTTCTACTTGGTAAAGCGGTGATCCCTCTAGCCAACTTATCTAGTGGATCTTTTTGGATTTTCTGTAATGCTTTCGATTTACTCGTGCTCTAAGTTTGCTCTGGATGGTATCAGCTGCATGATAGACCTAGTTGCGTCTAATATTTAGAACGTTCAGAACGATCAGTAATTGCCAACTCATCCAGCCAGCTTTCATCCATCTGCGCAATTCTTTGGATCTACGAAAGATACGGTCCCCCTAACAGGCTTCTCCAGCTGGAAACACTTAGCTAGCGTCTAGTCTGTCAGCAAGGCTAAAACAGTCATGGGGAAATATTTTATGTCTTGGAAAAGGCTCACCACTTAGGCGCCCCTTAAATGATGAGGTCAAGGTGGATGTTATAAGGGCACAGGGTCCTCAAAAGCGTACGAAATAGCGATGGAAGAGATGGCACAGACTCACTCGAATTTCTTCGAAGTGGGCGAATTGAATCTTCGGATCAATAAGGTGGCACTCTATTCCTACCCCTTGGATCCCCTCTCTTTCACGTCATTTGTGTCCATTGATAGAGCTTGGAAGCTTATTAAAATTTGTATTATTCTCCCAATCCTCTTGTCTTCATCTGTTTATGTGCATTGGAAGCTCACAAGCAGCCTTTCTTCTAAATAAATTGTAGCAAATGAAATTTTAACGGCAAGACAGATTTCTAAAGCCTTCCCTTTTCGTACCACTAATGCATTTTTACTTGTCGATCTTTTATTGCCTGTTTTGGTTGTTTCGTGTCTTGCATTTTGCTACGCATGATCACATATGTAAGTGAATGGACTACAGCGGTCGCCAGAGTGGGGCTAGAGCACGTTTTAAGATGAATGGCACTCAACACACACGCACAAGTCCACATGCATAAGCGCTTAGTCGCGCGCATGCGCAAGTCGGTTATGTGCATACATCCATCTATTTTTGACGGTTCTGTGATAAAGCAGTAAAGATTACAGCCCAGAAAAGCACGATGATATGATATCAAAGTTCAGAGTTGCAGCAGCTTGCAGGTGCGGTGAACTGACTTGCCTGCTGAAAAGGCGGTGAGCAGAGCATGCACAAATTTGTGTGAGTATGTAAGAATGTTTCGAAAGCAATGAGTGAGGAAAAGAAGGGGAAGGGATAAAAAAGCAGCAATAAGAAGAGAGAGTCAGACATGATGTAGGAAAGCAGTGTAAGAGACAGAGTGTGATGAGGAGTATTGTCTAGTGGTCATGTAGTGCGTAAGAAGCAAATGGGGGATCACCAAAAGCCCTGGATTAGATGGCTGTGCGCAAATGCAGGTGTTTCGTGTTTTATTACCTTGGGGGTTGGTCCGTTAAGGAATACCAAAGCGGGAAGGACAAAGGAAAGAGAGTGCAGGTGTTGCATAAGTCAGATAAAAGAATGCGCTGCTGGTGCGGAAACGCATGTAGAGAGAAATGGGTGAGGTGAGTGATTCCTCGCATCGCATTACCTCTCGGCTCGGAACACCATAGCTTATCAAGGGAGAGGATAACAGGAAGAGCCATGCAAATGTAGCCACATCGTCCGTAAGTAGGCAGATATCAATAACCTCTGTGCAAGAACTGTAATCTGAAGAGACTTATTGCACCCAGAAATAACCACTGATGTTGGCGGTAGTTGTGTAGGAACTAAAGTTGGTACGAATGCAGAAAGCTACGTCGAAAGGGTGCCCCACAAATAGGGCAACGGTTGAGGCGCCTGACGGGTTGGGGCGGAATTCCATGGACAGCAACAAAAAATTGGTGGGAATCAGGGCGAAATCCACCGACAAGAAATATTCACCAACAATGCTTTTATCAAACAAATGTATGAGGCTGCAATTTCATGCTATTTATGGCATTTTCTATGAAAGCAAATTACTAGGAATGCTTGTTAAGAGCTGAGGGAATCCATTTGTGTTGTAGTAAAAACTTAGTGTTCTTAAATGTGATGCGCTTTGATTAAATCAACGGCACCAGCTTCAAAACCGCTCAGCTCATTTAATTACAAGGCATACGGGAAGGCTTGACAAAAGGCTGGCTTCTGCTTTAGCTTCATAACCACGATAGGTATCAATTGAATTAAGGAGATGGGTAAATGTACCGCATCGATACTAGTGTATTTGCCTAATAGGCCTCAACAAGTGACGACAATGAGTTCTATTCGAAACCGTGCGCACTCTTCCAAAAATCGGGTGCGTTTGCAGACCTTTTGTGATTTGGCTCCATTAAATGCGCAGAGATGTTGTCAGACTTTGAAAATCGAACTCGTTAAAGATGTTTGAAGACGAAGTAGAATAGTCTGTATGTCGTGGACGAACTGTACTCGGTAGCCTATAATAGTGCAGACCACATCGCAACTGCAGCGCAAAATTGGAACGAACGTCACTCCAAAAGTGTTTTATTCGAGAAATAAGAAGCTCAGAGCGTTAATCTAATTGTGACGAATCAGAGCAAACCATCTGAACAGGATGGGTGCATACTATGATGTCTAGTCAACGTTCAGGCGATAACGCAGATAATTTTAAATATTAGCGAATGTAAATTTGCTTTGAAAAACCGACTTTTTCAGGGAGTAATCTGTCAAGTGTCCTTACGTATTCCCGGAAGTATAAGCGGAATGTAAAGACTCATCTAAGTGATGGTCGTCTAGCAAGAACTCTCAGCAAATTCATGATTTCTAGGTAAAGGAGGAAGCAACAAATATTTAAATTTAATAGATAAAATTATTGACCGGCCAAAAAGGTCTAATATCCCCTATAGGAATGAAAACACATATATTACTGCCATACAATAAGTCTCAAACAATTCCCTCCCACTTCTACAAGGTACCAATGTGCAGAAATCCAGAAGCCAACTCGGCTTCACCATCTTCATTGTCTGATCTTCTGGTATCACATCGACGATCCACGTCAACAAATGGATATTTTCGCCAGCAGGCACCAAGAAGGCAGCAAAAGTGACAGAGCCATCGTATGTGGTGCCCTTGATTTCAAATGCAACAATGACCGTCAGTACTCCAGCAACAGCCTTGACCCTCCACCCATCGACGGTTCAATATATCCGTGAGGCATAATTAAGACAGAAATTCGATAAAATAGACACACAGCGGGAGACGCGACCAAAGTCGCAGCAGACGTATGCCTCCATACAAGAGATATCGCCTAAGTGAGTACGATACTGTGAGATGAAGGCAGAGGTGCTGATGATCTCAGGTTGACTGTCGCATTGAGCATGCTGCAGCGAAAAATTGACAGTGGCACCGACGGAGACACAGTCAATATTTTTGCCGCATTGCACGCCTCCTTAGTAGACGCTAAATGAAAGAGCCAACCAAGTAAATGAAAATACTTTACATGCAGGTACGGAAGAAAAGACCGAAAGTCTAATTTATTGGTAACGACCAATAAACAACCAAGTAATGAAAAGCGAAAATATAGCATCATGAATGAGACTATATTTTAAGCACAAAGCATTGCATAGATACTTTGCTAAGCATAACACAGGCTAGCCAAGCATTCTCACTTTACCTTCTCTCTGCTTGGAGGCCCAATGCAGAGCTTGAAATTGCATTTCATGTAGTAGGGACTGTAGTCAAATGGACGTAAAGGCACTCCAGATCAGGCGCTGATCTATTTACCAACAATTTTTTAAATGGACCTAAAGGCACGAGTTCCATCTACACACCGAGTACCCATCCTGGCTAAGAAGGGTCTGCTGCTCCCAACAAGCAAAACGCAGTGTTCTCTAGTTTGCGATCCATAATACGCACATCAATTTTTCGAAACACCAACTTAATGCAGATAGTGATTGACACATTAATCATCAGCATCATCGCTAACACAATTGCACCCACGACGAGGAAAGTGGACGGCAAAAGAGGTCCACCTAGTGAGTCATGGAGTCTCACCGAGGATGTGGCCATTTAAGCATCCGCATCTACGGATATAACTGTTATCCGGAGACTGTTATACACGATCAATTAGACAAATTGCTGAGAGACTTACATGCTGAAATTCATAGCCAAAGTGTTACACCTGAATGCTCCAATGGCTGCGCTATACAGGAATACATTCACTTGTAGAAGCTGGGATGCAGGGAACAAAAACCTTCCCAAGAAGCAAATCTCTTGACAGAATGCCGGCTTTGTTTAAGCATTGAACACCTGCTGTTTGAGAGACCCTTTTTTTCCTCAAAAAGACGAATTTTCTCACACAAAAAGACTAAATGAGGCCAAAAAACAATTCAAAAGCAGATTTTTACTCCTCTTTAATTTTGAGTATAGAAAAATAATTCTCAGTTGTGTAGATCTTATTTTCAGCACCTCATTGGGGTGACTTTCCTGATAAACACGAATCAACCAAAACAGGCAACAAAAGATCGACAAATAAAAATGCATTAGTGGTACGAAAAGGGAAGGCTTTAGAAATCTGTCTTGCCGTTAAAATTTCATTTGCTACAATTTATTTAGAAGAAAGGCTGCTTGTGAGCTTCCAATGCACATAAACAGATGAAGACAAGAGGATTGGGAGAATAATACAAATTTTAATAAGCTTCCAAGCTCTATCAATGGACACAAATGACGTGAAAGAGAGGGGATCCAAGGGGTAGGAATAGAGTGCCACCTTATTGATCCGAAGATTCAATTCGCCCACTTCGAAGAAATTCGAGTGAGTCTGTGCCATCTCTTCCATCGCTATTTCGTACGCTTTTGAGGACCCTGTGCCCTTATAACATCCACCTTGACCTCATCATTTAAGGGGCGCCTAAGTGGTGAGCCTTTTCCAAGACATAAAATATTTCCCCATGACTGTTTTAGCCTTGCTGACAGACTAGACGCTAGCTAAGTGTTTCCAGCTGGAGAAGCCTGTTAGGGGGACCGTATCTTTCGTAGATCCAAAGAATTGCGCAGATGGATGAAAGCTGGCTGGATGAGTTGGCAATTACTGATCGTTCTGAACGTTCTAAATATTAGACGCAACTAGGTCTATCATGCAGCTGATACCATCCAGAGCAAACTTAGAGCACGAGTAAATCGAAAGCATTACAGAAAATCCAAAAAGATCCACTAGATAAGTTGGCTAGAGGGATCACCGCTTTACCAAGTAGAAGGAAAACGAACAGCTGGGTTGACGTTTGACACTACAATTAGTGTTTAAGGAACAAGTAATAGACATCAAGGCATATGGATTGAAGAAGTATGGATGGACGGGTGATGGCAATACGGAACCGATAATGGAGAATTAGTCTGACAAAGGGCAGCAATCTGTACCTGCAACTCAGTCATCCTTCCATTCAGCCCTGCGACGAGCACTACTTTGCGATCCTCCAGCGATGGATATCCTTCTGCGTTTCAGCTGCAGCTGGAGTTGGGTTTGGTTGATGCGATGCAGAAAATACACCAGCTTGAACGGCAAACACTACCAATCAAGCCTTCTTTGGTCATCCGCTGCTCTCATATTTTTGATTGGAATATTCGCCCGCATATGTTGTGGACTTGCGTTCAGATCCGTTTGTCTTCAAGCACCGCCAGTCTTGCATAAGTTAGAAGTTGTTAAATGAGGGAGAATTGGACGGACAAATTGATCGATAGACGGATATTTGGGCAGAATGGATAATTCGGTCCTGAATTTTTCGTCAACGAGAGAGTCGTTAGTCTCACTTAGTATTTTGTGGAATTAGAGTCTGTTTTAGACAAGTTTACCTCAGTAGAGCGTAACTTATAATTTAAGACTACAGTTAGCTGCTCAGAAAAATTCGTTTGTGTCAAATAGATTTTGCCTTTGAACAGACCTCTTAAAAGTTGTATAGGCACCATATCCAACAGCATTGCTGGCTTTGAGGGGAATTTCAATAAAGCAACGGGGCATGCTTTCACTTATGTATGCATTCATATGCACATTAATGTATGTTCACCTAAGGTGCATCTTAAACTTACGGTCTATCAACCTCGGTGCACGTATTCCAGGCGTGCAAAGCATGGGATAATATTTCTAAATGGTGCTCGGCCCAACTTTCATGTGTAGGCACCCATTATGGCCAAGTAAAAGGCGACGAAGCTTACAGCGAATATAATGAGTGGGAAGGGGGACCTCCTAGATCAACTCTCCACCAGACATTTGATTACAACGCAGAGCAGTAGTCATCGTGTGGATGGCCAAAACTTTGAGCAACACAGGCTTCCCGTTAAAATCCTCGGCGCTTAAGTTGATTCCTCGTTATGCGTCCCAAGTGATGAGCTCTTAGTTAAACCTAGTTCTTTTTCTGTATAGAGTGAGGAAACGCTTATCAAAGAAGACGCCCTAATGTACCGACCTTTCAAGGGACTTTATTCTGGTATATTTAAGGCTATGCCCATCAGCATTTGGCAGTAAGCAAAAACTATATGAAACGGAGTATGAGCAAATCTATAAGCTGTCGCTCTAAGGAACTCAAATGATGGAAGTCTAATTGCGTGAGATCATGTGACAGAGCTTCTGATAGAACTCGGTGAGTACTTAGTGAGACACCCTGTACCGTTCCTAAATTTTACGTGTGGGTGAAGCGCAGAAGAGCAACAGTCGCGTATTTGAGCGCTCTCAGGTCAGTGCAGGCATGATTTATAAAAACCTGCGCTGTGCTCCAAAATAGTTAGTTATATTTTTTCCCAAGAACAAACGGATTCATCCTGAGCGGGACTCGAACCCGCAATCTTCGGCTCCGGAAACCGACGCCTTATCCATTAGGCCACCAGGATCCGTTTCCATCTAAAAGGACGAAGTATGCATTTGTGAAATTGCACCGACTGATTAATTAACTCCGGTCGCTAAGTCTACTTAACGGATCCACCTTTATCAAAGAAAAGGCATTCTGAGGACAAATTAGAGACCTCCGTTTACGTTCAATTAGGCTGGAATTGCAAGCAGTGCGAGGAAAGCCATCTATTCCTATAATGTTATACCACTTTTGAGTGCATGAGTGAGGTAGAGTTATGGTTAGGTTCGAGGCTTAGGGGATGTCAAAGGAGCAACGGGATAGGTAGTCCTAAACATCAAGAATGCCCCCCTGAACATCCATTTCAGAAGTGATATTTAATCCGCACCGAAAGTCACCTTGAGAGAACTGAGATGAATGGCGCTGCTATTCGGCATCAAACCATTTAAAGCGACGTAGCAACATGCAATAAGGATAGGAGGAAAACGATCAGATTTTGCTTTTGGATTTTATCTTATTTGCTACGAAGGGATCTAATCAATTGCAAAGAATAACCACTCTTAGGCAAATTTGGAGGAAGACCATCTAATTTTGGTTGAAATTACTGACGTACTGCTAAAGAGAATGCGCGTTATATTGCTCAAAACGCCGTAGCAAAGCATTTTCACTGCTTCACATTTCAATGGTCCAATGAAATAGACCTCGAATGCAAAGCCTTAACAAAGTTGTATGATGCATGATGAGGAGGTGACATCCGAGAAGTAAAGACAAACCCAACCTATGCGGAGGAGCAGAAGCGCCTTCCTGCAAGACCTCCAGATGGTGTCAAGCACTTTCACCTAAGGACCAGTGGATAGAGATGGAAATGCTACATGACTAATAAAAATTAATCCATTATTAATCGTTGGCCAACTAGAAAAATTGAGTGTGTAGGAAATGCTACTAACGTGCTTTGCAAAACCACAAAGACGCCACTGCCACATATTATTTAGGCAAGTCACGTCTTCCTCTCAGTGGGCAGGTATTCAGTAATGATTCACTAACCCTCGCTATTATCGAGAGGTCTTCTCTAAACACATTCGCATTTCATCAAATTCTATCGAGCAGATAGATCTCGGCTATGAGCTTCGTTGGTCTTTTGTACGTGACTGATACACCGTAAAAATCGGCGTCTACAGTGCATCACGTGCCCACACACAACTCCTCCGGCCTGCATGCTGCCCAGGTAGGTGCTTTTCCGAAGTACGTGTGTCTCAGCGCTTCCTGGTCTACTAATTCTTCTTGCATCGAACGCATGCACTCAAGCCACACGAATGTTTATTGCTGTGTGGTCGATGCACAGCATGCTTGTAGGAAAGCATGCGATTTCTGCCGACACCCAATTGTTAAAGTTGTCGCGCATGAGAAAACTAATTCTTTAGCACTATGTTTGTGTGATAAGTTGCCGTGAATTACACACTTCCTTGGCTTTGTTTTGTTCGTACCAGCAAAAGTAACACGTCTGAGGGTATATACAGACCATTATAGCCACGGGAAACGGGTGATTGAATTTCGAGGGTAACGCGTAAAACGACAACGACTTGTAACATAGTGACCCAGTCAGACTTAGTCCGCGCAGGCTCTATAGCTTTCCTCTTTTCGTTGACTTCTAGTTACGTTCAAGTTCTGGGTCGCACGGCCTAAAATTTGCCTCACTTTGCAACCGATGGTAGGCGACTCCAAAATAAACTTATCAGAATGATTTGCCTTTTGAAAGCTGCATGCAATTATTTCACACGGCAATACTTTATCCACTCTCCGATGATTTGATCGATGCATATTAGACAAATCTATCTGCCAACAGCCATTTGAGGAACGGTTGCTACAGACCATGTGATTGCTTATTAGCAGTGAACAGACAACGGTGTGGATGCCATTGCTCTAGTGGGTTTTTAATGCGCATTAAGGCTTCTGAGGTTCCATTTTATTTCGTTGCGTTTGCAACGGGTAGACAATGGTAAATCCGGTAATTGTGGTGACCAGGTGACTTTGCAGCAATGCGCTGACGTCTCCATAGTGCCAATTATTTAAGGCTTTGCATCTTTGATGGACATCAAATCCACGCTGGCTTACTCCAATAATGGCTGGTGTGAAATGGCTCACAACGTAAAATCACTGGTGCACCACCTGGAATGGCTTCAGAGGTGTGCAGCTACCTTAGCGCCTCCAACCTGGTTAATCTTCACACGGCCAACTGGCTAGGGAGGTGGATTATTTCTACGTGTCAATTCCCACTCTTAGGTGTCAGCACATTTAAATAAATTGCGCTTCACAAATGTCTTTGCCAGTTACTTTTCTCATATCCCCCACCAAGTCCCATACAAAACGATTTCGAAGCTCTTTGACATGAGGAGGAGCAGTTGGATTCCAATCGACGCTTTCTAATTGCATTTGCGTCCGAGTAAGTCTACAATGTCATATATTTCGGCCTCCTCCTTAGCTCTTTATCAACACATGATGTCGAAAAAGGAACATATGTTTCAATCTATAGCTCCAAATGCTGCATTCGCCAATCAGTCTCCAGCAAATAAGAAACGATCCTACTGTAGCCTGCTTGCATAAAGAAGTGTTGTTACACTAAAATGCATGGGCTGCATTATCAATCGAATCAGGCATCTCAATAAATGCTGCACGCATTGCGATTATGACTGTGTTACCCATCTGGTGAGTCCTTTACACATCGGTAGGTAGGGTTCGCTAGTCACTTTTGGGTCTTTCGCGTCCTGTCAGATAGTAGTTATTACAGTCCCTTTCAACGGGCAGGACATAAGTCGAATGAGGTGAAATGCCCCTCAAAATCTCCTAAGGACCTTGGTGACTCCAACTCCTCTACGCTGATTGCTATATCAACGAGTTGGCGACCGAATAGACCTCATTAGCTGGTCTAGTATGATGAACTGGAATCGATGGGACGTGGTTTGTGCAAGAATAAAGCACAGTCAAAAGTACGCTTTGTACCAACAAAGAGACAACGAAAATGGTCAAGTCTTTCGCGTTTTTAATAGCAGTGATGTGCTCATCTCCCTTGCCTCCAAATCGGTTGGTTAGGTAATTAGGTAGGTAATAAATTTAAAAAATCCATGCAAATGACAAGCTAAGGATCGGCATGGTATTCAGATTGGTTCACTTCTGCGCACAGTTGCCGGAATCGGAAAGACTTCCGTAGTGCAAATATGGCCCTCCGGACAGGCAGAGCAGAGGTCAGTGTAATATTCCTTGGTCGGAAGCGCCCATTTTCTGGGCCGTGACTAATGAGTCTTGCGCCGAGAAAAGAAAGCGGCACGTGGAGTCTGGTTAATAATGCTGAAAGTCAGGGTCACTAGTGAACCACCACTCGTCCCCCTTGCCCGTCGTCGTCAGCTGGAGCGCCTGCTTCACAAAGCATCTACCGCAAGCGCAGCCTTAACCACTGCCATGGCGTCATTAAAAGCAGAAGTTATTCGTGCATACGGAGATGCTGAAACCACCGCATTACATTCGCAAAGAATAGACTGACATAAGAAGGAGGTGTACTGCTTGACCACAGCGGATGGCAATGATGAGGAAGAAGAGGAGTTGAAAAGAGAAGTAGCAGCTGTCTGTCTCGTGGCCTAATGGATAAGGCGTCTGACTTCGGATCAGAAGACTACGGGCTCGAGTCCCGTCGGGGCTGTAAAATTACCTTATTTACTCCGTTGCGTGTGGTGGCACCGCATCTGTCCAGCAACGCCTAAAACAAGAAGGCACCAGAGGGGAAGAGACAGTCAATTGCACTAGAAATGAAGAGATTAAATCATTAGCATGTCCAGTGGGAGCCTCGAATCCTCGGCATCCACACTATTAGGACAATGCCTAACTTAATCAAACACCTCTCCACCACCAGTTTCCTTCCTTCTTCATTCCTCTCCATTCCCTCTACCATCATCTATTTCCCACGCATTTACTTTCGCACTCACTTCCTGACTCAATTTTGCATCTAACCCTTCTCCTCCGATCAGGTGCTATGCTTTGCCGCGGTGAGATATGGAATGACTTATATGGTAGTTAAGGTGTGACTGGATGAATTGGCGCATTTGGCGTGCCTCTACTGCTGGTCACTCATACCACACTAGACTGACGGTGCGAATCTGTTAGTTGATGGGTCGGTTGCAGTGACTGATGAATGGTTGAGGAATGAGACATGATGCGGCAGAGCAGAGAAGAGCAGGTGTTATTTCATTCATATGCAAATTTAACGTTTCCGATCTTTTGCAGCTCACTCGTCCCAGCGGTAAACACACTTGTTGGACATTAGCAGAACGTGAAGTCAAATGCGCATTGCCTTGAGGCTACTGGTTAGAAAAGAGAGAAGTGGCAGAGTTTAATTGTGATTCGAGGATGAAATTGAATGGGCAATCAATCACATATATTTATAAGCAGGTAATAAAGTAGATGAGCAGATGAGAATACTAAAGAATAGACGATTAGTTGAAAAGGTGAATAAGGAGAATGAATGATTGCCCGTGTATTTTGCAGAACTTATTCTTATCGACAAATAGGCACCAGGATTTGCCATGACTCCCATTTCGTGGAATGTTGCTCAGCTAGTCACCGGTCAGCGAGAGCAGTACTTAGTTAGGCACTGCTTTTAGCGCTAAGGAGAATGTGGTGAGGGGAAGAAGGCGTGGGGACATGAAGGGGAAATATGAGGGAGTGAGTGTGAAGGTATGGGAGTGGGAAGCAGTTCGTAGTGAGAGAATGAAGGAAAAATGAGAATAGAGGTTTGGTGGTGGTGGTGGTGGTGGTGGTGTTGGTGGTGGTGGTGGTGGTGGTGGTGGTGGTGGTGGTGGTGGTGGTGGTGTTGAGGCAGGTTGGCAGGTTAGGGCGTCGCCCCGATAACGTAGGCGTCAATGATTCAAGCCGCTCACCAGGCATGATAACTTTCCACCTCCCACTTTTGGTCGATTTATTGCCTCCCTCCACCTAGTGACAAAGTAAATCGTACGTACATCCCTCTTAATGCAGTTCGTTGCTAGACATACATGGTGCCACTGCAAGCAGAGGGTGAGATGGAGAACCCCTACGGCTTTGGTGGTATTCCAGGCCAAAACCTTTTGATCCGTAGTCAGATGTCCATCCATTAGGCCGCGGGTTCATCGAGCCTATTTTCCCTTTTTACCTCTTCCTCCCTGGCATCATCATCATCACCTGCTGTTGCCTCTGCAATTAAGCAGCACGCTTCCTCCTCAAACCGATCCACTCTTTGCAACGGTAATGCAATGGCGCTAATGTTTTCGTAAGTACGAACTACTTCTGCTTCAAATTGCGCCTGTAGCAGTGGAAGTAGTTGAGTTTGCTGTAGATGCCTTCTGAAGCGGATATGCCAGCCGGCGACAAATGGGCGGTGAGGAGGGATGGCGGTCATCACATCCGCCGTGGTGGAGGCGACTATGTAGTGTGCCGGTGGTTTGTTGGATGGAGAATTTTAGTGGTGGGGCCATCTATTTGCCTCGTCGTTGCACCCTAATGAAGTGGGTCGTTGGTATGTTAAATACATTTATATGTATTCTATCCGAGTATGATGTCTCTTTTCGTCTCCAAGGAGGAGAAAGAGAAGGATGCCGCAGTTCATATGCATGAACTGGTGATGGAGGTGTTCTATTGCCCAACCCCAGCCCATTTTTGCGATCAAATGACGGCTGCGGCATGTTTTACCTCAGCAGGTGTGTGTTTTAATTTTGTTGAGTTGCATTTTACTGACGGAGGTGAGTACCGTCTTTATTTGGTACCCCAACCCTACTGATAAATGCGCTGTGGGTTGTCAAAAAGTGGCGTGCTACTACTTAGCCTTGAAAATAGCTTTAAATGGTGGTGAACGCGTATCTTATAGGTTGTCGGGTAGATGGGTCTGAGGAGGAAGGGTCGTGTTAAGGAGAAGTAAACAGGAAGCTTCCAACTGCTTTGCACAGGGGCATGCATGCCAGGAAGGCGGAAGGCGAGAAGGCTGAATACAGCTTGAGTGAACTCACAGTCTATTACTTCGCAGGGTAGTCTAAAATATCGCGTTGCCAATTCAGCACGCGATGCCATTAAATGGGTATGACGGCTAGTACCGCAATTGGACAGCTACGTGGTGTTTAATGATATGGTGCACGGAATGGCCAGATGAGATGGGGGTCGTGATTGATGGCTATACCGTGGAATGGCTTCAAATAACATCTCTAAGTGCGCTTAACGTCCTTCGCGTCCAATCTTTGCCTTATTGACAGGGAAGTAAAACCCCTTCTAAATGTTGACATTTGTCTTTAAACACAGAAGATTAACGAATCGCTGGCTATGAAATATTCTAAAAAACTTGTCCATGAGGCTGGACTCGCATCAAGTGAAGTAAGCACTGGCTATAAGATTATCAGCTACCTCATGTATTCCAGGAACTTATGCTGCTATGGCAAACAGAAATTTTTGATAAAGATTTGCTTTCACATTCTTATAATGGTTAAGTATTTGACAAATCATTTCAAAGATAAATGCATGGCGTTGCATCGTTTTATGAGCTAAAGGCATGTGAAGGGAGTGTATGTGATATTATTTCTTGTAAAGCTTGATGCAAAATAATTTGCTTAAATTAGACAAAACTCAGTTCATGTTATTTCTTTGTTAGTTTATTATAAATAACGTTGACCCTTGATGTGAAAATGGCCACTACCTTGAGGATACCATAATGTTACGCTGATAGGACGCAATTGCAAAGCAAACGTAGGCAATAAAAAGAAAACTATGTAACTATGATGCGAGAGTCGATTCGATTTAAAAGTAAGAATGCTAAAGCACAATACAGGAACTTTTTCCAAAGAATAGTCGCAAAGCAGGTGAGTAATATGCAGCGTGAATAGTAATGGTGAGGTGCAGTGGAGAAAGCGAAGTGCAGAAAATAAGCATAGTGCTTTGGAAAATGCAGTAAAGGCATGGAGGAATAGCGGATGGATATGCTTAAAGCTAACGAAAGTGCCTGCCTTAGACTAGTAAACAGAAGGAATGGAGTGACTACCAAATGTGAAATAAACAAGCACACTTACCGGAAAATGCGATTAACTTAGAGAGTACCTTACAATGGAAGGGGAACGATGAAGCGTTTATTGAAAGGAGGAAAAAGAGAATTTTACCTGCATGACTTAATATTTGCTCCTCTTGTTATGTGATGACAGGGATTCTCCAATCTGTAGCATATTCACTTCTCTTGCACAACTAAAATTTGTCACAAGTGATATAGATTGGTATGGAAATCCATCATAGTCGGATCCACTATTTGTTGCTGCCACTGTAGCGTCTCAAGACTCCCTCAAAAAAATAGAGGGCAAAATACCAGAGTAAATTACATGCGTGTGATAGAAAGAGGGGATGAAGCTGCTTGACATGGCCTGGAAACCATTTCACTCTGCTGAGCAATATAGCCACCCGAAAAACCGTAAGCGAAACCAGCGGCCGAACAAAAAATGGACCACTATACCTGTAGTAGGGCAGGGGCTCTTTATATAGATTTGTAGATGAAGCAATGGCTGAGATGAATAAATAAGAAATATTTTCGTCACATCCCAATTGAAGGAAAAAATAAAAAAAAAACAAATAAAAATTGATCCTAAATATAGACACATGTGTAATAATTTGTTCGCTTGGACTATTGGTTTCGGTCAGGGTCGCAGAGGTCGCCACATTGCCCTAGCTGTGCAGGCTTTTCTCCGGGCCACGCCAGCAGCTTATTCCCCTCTGCCTGTTGAACATGTGGATTCTACCCAAGTTTTCTGCCTCCTTTTGTCTCAGAAGAGCCTCAAGACGGTAGATTGGTGGCAGCGGAAGGCGGACCCTGTTCGATGGGGTTCCTATCCCGATCTCCACCACCTGTGACATACTTCAGCGGTGCGAAAGAAGTGCATTTGCTACGGATAAAGTATCTCTGACCTCCCATGGCAGATGAGCTAGGAAGGGCGTTTGCTTTCGGCATCTCCATCTCCGTGTTCGACAAGAAAACCATTAACAGCTGAAGTGACACTGGCCATGGACGACCTGGAAGAGTATCGTTCAGGAGATTACCCTTGATATGCTTGCTTAAGGAGATCGATGTGCTAACATCTTCCTACAGGCATGCTCATGTAAGCAGAAGCTCTCATTCTGAGTTTTGTTCTCAAGTCGGACAAAACTTCAAGTCCATTCGAACTGTCGAGAGTGATTACTGCCGTTGGTGTCAAGCGTCGCCTCAAGCGTGTCGAATGTCGACGTCTGACATGGTTAGCTTATGGGTGCTTCTTGCAGCACTGGCTACGTTGCGATGGCTGGCGCGGGAGGTCTGCCAAGGGGATCGTCGGAGACGACACTCGAAAGAGGAGAGAGGCAATGTAATACTTTGTTTGCTTGGACTACGGGTTTCGGTTTAGGCCACAGAGGTGGCCACATTGCTTTAGCTGTGCAGGCTGGCCTTGCGACTGTGCCAGCAGCTCATTTTCCTCTGTCTGCTAAACATATATATACACTACCTTAGTATTCTGCCTTTTTTTGCCTCGAGCAAGCCTCGAGATGCTATACATGCCTATAATAGCGATAGATTTCTGTTCAAAAAATGTTCGCGAATTAATCATTTAGCCGTGCAAACTCCGCGCATCTTTTGAAAAGTAAAAACGAATTAACATGATATTTGCAATTTCTAAGACAAAAGCCTACTGCAGATCGCATATTTCGTTAAGTGAAACGAGATTTCGAATTAAGTAATTCGCTTAGCATTTCCAAGGTCACTAGCGGTAACCGCTTCTTACCCCATTGGTATTTTGGAGCCATTATTGCGCTGAAATGACATGATTTTGTCTAACGTAGACTATATTTTTATAGAATCTTCATACTTACTATGGAATATCTCGTAAAAAAATAACTTTGAATAATATTAATTCTACAAAAATGCATCTTATCCTATAGGAGCAAAAGTTGCTGAGCAGGAGCACTCTAACGATTACTTCGGAAACCTAATACTGTCTTCATCATTTTTGCCTCCTATCATGTTTCTCACGGGAAGAGCTAACAATAGCTATTTGCCTGACAATTCAACTTCATCCCTTGCTCTGAAATTGCTTTATACGAACCGCTACAATGCCCACACTCGTAAATTGTGTTTAAAATATTAGCCCAGATTTGCGCATCTTCTTGCCTTTCTGGTTTCATTAATCAACTGCTCCGACTTCTAGCACTCCTCTCCAGTCCTCACTCACACACTACACACTCACTCAGTGCAAGTTTATTTCTCCGCATGGCCTGTGTCGACACTTTCGTTGCAGAATCGCACCACACTACGCAAACGGTGGTAAAGCGATGGATCTTTTCAATTCTACTCCATCATACGCCCATCAGTAGTAGATGAGACATCGATCCTATCTCGAAAAGGCACAAAGGTTTGTATCAAGCGAGGTATTTTGAATTTGCCGATAAATGGACTGGTAACGCAAGAGTACTTATACTGCAACACGACTTGCCACATTACTTAAATTGACTCATTTCAAAAGCCTTATTCGTTTAGGTGCCAAAGCGATCCTCATTAGCAGCAGTCTTCTTAAAATACCCCTTTCGATTTACCATGCGATGGGAATGAAGCACAACGTAGCAAAGTTGTGCGTGGTGAATGTCAAGCATGTGAATTTTTGAGCTCAAATTTTGCGCGTCTTTAGGGTGATCAGCCCTTCACCCCCATTGCTTAGTTTAAAGTCGTTTTCTCTTAATACGCCAATTGTGCAAATCTTGGCTGCAGTTTGGCAGTCCATGTGTGGCTACATTTTTTAAAATTCTTGAATAGGCTCCTTATCTTCTCTAAGACTCCGATAAGGATTTGTCATTTTCCTTAGCAAACGTTTTCTCCTTGGATTAAAAGGGTATATACGGTCTATCATATGAGTCTTCTTTACCCGCAATTAAGTTTGCATATTGCATGGTCAGGCTTCCTTAAAATCTCTAAGTGAACATCTGCACTATTGATTATACGGAATTATACATTTCGGTTTTTCCATAACTCCATCCTCTATGCGACGTGGCATAAGGAACGAATGCAACGATTTGAAGCTACGAAAGTTTTGTTTGTCAATAGGTCTTCAGCAAATAAGAAGCAATTGGACTCGCAGCTTATTTGTTTGAGGTATATTGTCGCACTAATGATGTTGTGGATCATATTATCAGTCGAATCTGACATTTAAAGAAATGCTGCAGATAGAGTAATTATAAGTGTACAATTCATTTAGGCGAATCATTTGCGCTCCCGTGTGTTAGTGCAACTAGCCATCTCATGATCTCCCGCGCCCTATCAGATATCAATTATTGCAGCCAATTTCAACACCTACATATTGAAGTTCATTCCGAAGGGCATCTTTCGTTATATTAGACGCGAAGTTTTGATTGGATTTCGATTTGTTCCATTTTATGTCACTTCATCGTTTGCATATTCAGTTGTAAACAACAATTATCTAATTATCGCATGCTCCCACACGTCTCGGACTTGGCTACTGTGGCTCACCTTCGAGTAAGTTAAATTTATTTCACACAATCTTTGCCATTATGTGCTTTAGGTCTGATTCCCGCACCCTACCCGGAGTAACGACCATAGAATGTGGAGATAAACCCCCATAATCGCTAGAATTCGATGTGCTGTATAAATTATAGACCATGCGCTATGTGGCTTGGATGGGCCATGGTTGAGTGAGGGATTCGTGGAAGACAAGGGATATGCGATCTCAGCTGTCAGGTTTAAAGGCTGGAATTTCTATTTTAACCCGTCTTTAGGCCTTTGGATTGAGTTCAATAATCACGTAGGAAAAAATGGTAATCAAGGCTGTGTTTTTCCTTACTGCCCTTTATCCTCAGTTGCTGATGTCATTCATTTTACCAACAAATTCGTGATCACTGACCGCCTATTAGTTAAAATGTGCATTCAGGCAGGCAATATAGCAGTGTTGTGGCTTTCTGAAACTGTTCAGAATACGAATGCTTTAGGGCCCCAAATGTACGGCTTAGGCTTTATTTTAACTAAAGTTCCAAGTGTCAGCTTCCTTATGCACCTAATTTTGCAGAGAAACAAAATAAGATGTGGGCACTGGTTTCATGTAATGCTATCATCTTACAAAGCACAAAGTCGCGCATACCTTATTCAAACTAAAGCGCATTACACCATGTGGTGCATCGGTAAATGAGCTGCATTCGAAATACGCTAAAATATGAAGGTACAATTGATGCACGGATCATGATAACACTAAACTACAACGGTTCTTCTGCATAATCTTTTTCGGTTAGCCAACGCCATTCATTAATTCACTAATTTTATCCACAATTGCGTGCTTTTTACGTAGCAATCTTTCGACTGACAACATAGCAAAGCTGCTAATAAATGTTGAACTCACATTAGCCCAAATCTACTCATATTTTTCCAACTAATACAAAGTGGACAGCTACTTACGCTTTCTTGAGCGATTGCATTGAAGTAAAAATATAGTGGAACGCTGTTGATTGGTTGGCGCATGCAAGCGCCTAGACGAGTGCACTTGGCATAGCGGAGTTAAGATGGCAAAAAGAGGGAACAGAATTAGAGTTGAGAGAAAGGTTGCGAATGAGAGAACGTGGAAACAACTGAGTAGGAGTCGAGTGATCAAATGGGCATGCACATGGGTGCAGAGATAAGGAAAGATGGGTGGGTGGGAAAGATGGGTGGAATGAAAAAAGAGAAAGGGTAAGGATTATCAAAGCAGAAATAGAAGGAAAATGGAGGTGAATTAATTTAAAGCAGGCATGAAAGAGCAAAACATGCAAGGTATCTCGATGTTGTATGAGGTTATGCTGCGCTGGTCCGGGTTAGTACATGCACCAGAGACGGTTGTGGAAAGCTCAAGGTCGCTGGCTCGCTTTATTGCACTTCATTCGTATATGGCTCGATCCAATTCATCCGCCCTCCTCTACTGCATTGCAAAACCAGCGTCTTGAACATTCTTTTCCTCATATTTTACAAAATCGCATAAATTGATCGAGAAAATTCCACTCTCTTTCTTAGTCGTGCGATTCCCTTAAAATGAAACAAATTTAGTCATATCAAACTCAAAGAAAAGTAATCAGCACTTTCGTAGGGGTAGCAGATTATTTAAAAAAAAACTCATTGTAACTTATAGCACACATCCATTTCATTCAAAATCGCGTCAAGTTATTTTTTTTATAATAGACCAAGAGTTGATAAATTTTAACTCCTAACGCTTCATTTCCCACTTAATTCACCTTATTCCTATTTTCCCACTACTTCACTCGAACTCTCCTCCCCTATCCTTACCCCTTCATTCTCTTCAATTTAGCTTTCCTCCCCATCCACATGCCTCTATCCATTCTGATCCTTCCATACCTTCATCCATCCTTAACTCAACCCTCCTGCATATACGCGCCTACACAACCAGACATACGACTCCTAATCAGTCTTTTTCGCTTCAGCCCGTTTGCACTCTTTTCCTTAATTTTTATTGTGTCCCTCCTCTCCTCCTCTTGATTCCTTGACCACACCTTGTCCATGCACTCGCAGGTGCCATCCTAACAACAGTTTCCCACTGAGCATCAATACTAGTGCAACCGTGAAGGTGCAGGTGGTAGCAACGGCACCTACACGACCATCAAATGCAGTGACGCTGACAGCATTACCACCCTCAGAGGCAGCATCGCTTAGTCCAAAGCACCAGTATGCATCCCTGTATACACAAAGTGTGCTGCAAAAGGGATGTGTTGCAAATCGATCTGCATGTGAATAATGGCACGAAAGGGTAGGGAAGTAGGCAAAAACGAAGATGAGCGTGTGAGTGGGTGAGGTGAATCGAGTTGTAGGAGAGTGAAATCCGATAAAGAGAAACTTCTAGTAGGAGCATTTCGCTACCATCACTGACGCGTGTACTAACTCGTACCGGCGTAGCACAAACTCAAGTAGACAACGAGATCCCGAGATATCCACAATGTGTGATCGCTGGTGTTCAGCCTACCTTCACTTTTTACTTTTACTTTACTGCTCATTTACCACTACTGCTTGATTTAAAATAGGTCACTCAGACACCGTCGATGGTGAATGGTTATGGTGACAGGCATCTGCCCATGGAAGCTATGTGGCCACATTGTTTCCACTCAAGTTTGTAACTTGGGCAATCCTTTGTGTGATACATAACAGAAGCGGCGATGTGGCTCACGGGACTTCAAGTGCCAATTCGCTGAAATTCAACTGTCTCGATTTGTGTCGCGCACAGGCTGATTAATAGCCGCCTATGACCGGAGAATAGAAATGGATAAGGCGAGCACACTGAGGACAAGAAAACAAAACATGAGGGATAAAGAGCACTTCCTCTACCTGTACTTGTTGGTTAACCAAATAAGCCAAAGCTAAACAGGAGTGCGCATAAGTAAACAAGCGCATTTTCGGCTCTGCAAAGCATCATTTTAGCAAAATCTGCGACTTGTATTTTTGCAATAGTGGAAAAGGATGCAATGAGTTGAGGCGGAAAGCAGGAACAAGACATAATTCCAATGATATTCGCCTTTAGGTAAGCAACTAGCACTTGAACGAAAGAATACAAAGCCAAAAAATTATAAGGGTAAAATGTTGGAGTTGCAAATTTGAGCCCTTGTGTGGGTGTCCGAGATACTCCATTAATCATATAATTGCCAATATAGTGGGGCTGTATCAAGAGAAGGCCTCAAAATATAAAGACTTATCACGTCCCAAACTAAAGAGAGGAAAGAGGCCAACCTAGACCATCATGTCTATGTCTCTGAACTTTTGCCGCTTGGGCAGAATAGCAGAGCTAATCAAAATCAGTGGGGAAGATGTCAATAAATGACCTTAGTTTATAAACAGCTTGGCGATTCGCGACATATCAGGCCATACGATTTTTCTGTCCTAAAAGAAAGTATTTAAATTTGCAAGTGTTCGATACAGAACTAAGTTGGAATGGTGACCTTTAAATTTAGTACAGTCTTTCAGAATCGAGTGAGGATGGTCTTTGATGCTGTGCATTCCTCAGGTCGCGCCAAGATTAGCAGGCGATATAAACAACAACAGCAGCAAATATTAACGCATTGTGGGAAAAGTTGCACTGCTGAAATCCTTCAAGATGGCGGAATCGGTGCCAATAAGAAGGACTAAAATTCATCCGATGGGTAGGAATTTGTTAACCAAGCTAGGGATTAGCCTGGTGGATGCACAAAATCACAAGATGATCAACAAACAGCCTATTAACAACGACCGGTCAAAAATTAGTCTTAACGTTGAACTTAATGAAAGTATTTCAACGGGAATTGAGAGACTGAGACTCCTCATCAGATGAAGAACTGAAACGGTAGAGGTCAGTTGTGTGCACCAAGATCATGGACAAAAGAAGACATAATAAAATGGGAGAGGAGATTAGAACCAGTGAAGCACATTGAACTGGGCATCGCCAAGGCAAAATTACCACCTCTATAAGTAAAGCGCCCACCGAAACGACAGGCAATTAAGGTTAGCGAGGGAGTCAAAGGCATCAAATCCAATAGCACTAACGATCCCATACTCAGTTAATTAGTCGCCAAAACACACAAATAAATGCCATTAAAACATTTCTACAATAAATTGCATGCGCAAAAAGACGCAAAAGAAAAATAACCAACACATAACTCACTAATAAGGGCCATAAAGCCTGCAGATATCAAATTACGAACTTCAATTTTTGATCAGCAATGCGCTGGACAGCCTTGTGAATATCCATCTGCAAAGCCAGCGGCGGGTGTTTCACTTGCCTCACCTGCGAATGCCAAGAAGGCATCTACCGCTCCCATTGCTACTGACACCGCCAACATTGCGCCAAGTGAATATGGATAGCCTTATTTCTAACCAGAGGGATGGTCAATGAAATGTGTTGCGAAAGACACAGCCCTGAGCCTCACCTTCTGCCAGACAGGCCAGTGGCAGGTGTCCCATTCACCTCACCTGCGAGTATCAGGCAAGGCTAGTAGAGAGGAGAAGGGAATTTACAAAGAGGGCGTTGACAGACGATGAGGTGGAAGGAGAATGGAGGGAAAACTGGTACTAAATTCGAACAATGAGACAGGAAGAAGAGCTTGAGGCGGGCTAGAAATACGAGACTTTCTAGTATTATGCAGTGAGTGCTTACTCCTCCTTTTTGCTTGAGCTAATAATGTGGAGCATAAACAGCTCGATATAATGCAAGACGCAAGTCTCGAGAGCATATTGAGCGTAGCAGGAGACGAAGGATATACTCAATGAAGATGCGCTGGAGTAGACAGCGTATACAAAAGAGCTTCTCTCCACTCATTTCGAAGACGTCATTAGACCTACTTCGCATGTGTGTACCTTGATTCAATAATGTCTTTGCAAATGAAGGAGAAGGGCTCGTATCACATTGCACGAAATTGTGCCTAGCTAATTGGGCAGGTCAAGTCAGAGTGTTAATGCTGACTTGAATAGTGACGTATAAGGAGCTTTAAGGCTGTCATAATTTAGCCTGAGTCGCTAATCTGATTTATTCTGACTTAGTCCAATCTTGTCAGATCTAGTCAAGCCGAGACTTCGTACGTGCTACAGTGCTTCCGCAGTGGCACATGGATATCAGGCAAGTTGTTGTGCAGTAGCAGGTCTCCTGATGCAGCTGCTTATTTGGGGATTTAGGGCACACTAGAGGCAAGAACAGCAAGTTCGGCACAGCACGTGTAGTGCAGGGTTGAATGGTGATTAAATGATCCGGCGATTTTACCCCCAAAGATTGCTACTGAGTTAGTGGAGGGACTTGACTCTTAAGTATCCCTAATTTTTATGCCTGGTATATTTGTTATTTTGCATTACAAATGGCAGTAGCTGCCCATACGTCTCTTTGATAAGAGCAAGGTAACATGGACTTTTAGCTAAAGGAGGAAGGAAAATGATTAAAGGGCAAGAAATCGTAAAATATGGAGCTATAACGCAGCGTTCTCCATTTCTTTCCCACCTTCTTCTCTCCTTTCCTAGCCTAATCCACTTGCTCATTTATGTAGTTATATGGCTTAAGATGCATGAAGGAATTGGCCTGATGAGAAAAGATTGCTTTTTTGAATAGCAAACTAGAAAAAGTCAATCGCAGCTTACCCCTTTCATGTGGTTGACACCGGATACCAGATGTAATAATATTGGAATGATGCACAAGAATGAAGTGACACACTGATAGGTCGTGAATATGAAGGAAGAGAAATCAAAAGGAGGTTTAGAAAAAGTAGAATACCCATATAATGCCATTGATAGGAAGAAATGATAACTGTTTTGGAAACACGGAATTGTTCCTATTCCTTCAAGTCATCTATTCTTTTATAAAAATTCATCGCTTGATTTACCCTAGTCGACTTTACTTTATCCGTCCGATCTTCTTATATAACCGTGTCATTCCTGTTCAAATCCGAACCACTTTAGCTTTGCTCTGTGTGCACATGCCTTTCCCTGCTTTTGTATTTTGCTTCACCACCGTACTCGGCTTTCTTTGCCAAGGTAGGCAATTTAACTTTGGCCGCACCTACAGTGCCAGATTTTACAACGACAAGTACTGCGAGAATTCTCAGTAGAAAGTAAGCTGCGGAATCTCAATTCAGAGCACTTCTTGATTACAACAGATGAAAGAGCGCATCTCTGGACCCGTAGCCTCCCAGCTTTCCTTGCTACAATAGAGACCCTGTGCATCGGGCATACCTACCTTGTCCGATTTTAAAATAAAAACTATTGCTATCGCTTTTAAATAAAAATAAACTGCTGATTTCTGATTCTCATCAATGTGGGTAAAAACAATAGACGATCTGCTGTTTCGTCAGTCTTGATCTCTTTACCAAAACATAATCATTACGCTTTGACTGCGCCTATATTGAGATTTTAAAATAAAAAATCCCTAAAGTGGCTATAAAGGAAATTAGGATGCTAGGTCTTATTTCTGGCCGATTTCAGATCATAAGAGAGAGAAAAAAGAGTTTTGCTCCATAGCTTCATTGTAAGCATTTCCAGAACAAAACATACATCTGGCTTTCAGTTTGGATCGAATTTGGTCTCAGAGGTACCAGATTGTTTCGGGGCGCACCCTTGCATTACAATTATTTGTGTCAACCTAGGTGCTCTTATCATCAGCCAGATCTTACTTTTTTCAACTTTGTTCAAGAACTGTCAGAAGTAATTGCTAAATAGAATACGCTGCTGCATTGAAATTCTGACTGATTTTGAATCTATACGAACAGAATATGGTGCATCTCTGTATGTCTGTGTTAACTCAGCTTTCTTTTCCAAAATAGGCTCCTTAACTCCCTGCCAGGTCTGTTTTTATTGCATAAAAGAGAAATATTATAGCTGCCAGCGATAGAAAAACAGCTTTGTAAAATTAAAACAACTGTAGACATAAAACCAAGAGTACAGGTCGCGAATATGCGCTAATGCCACCTAATTTCGTGTTAAAGTCATTTCTATTACAATGGAGGTATTTTTATTTATTAAATGTCTTGCAACTTCACTGCACTTCACTGAAACAGAGGTAACTCAACACTTGAGACTTAATTTCTAATAAATCTAGATAAAGATAAACAAAATAAAGCATATTATAATATCCGCGCTCTCTAGTTTTCCGTTATAGCACAACTTTTGTACAGCTGCATGGCATAAAATGTTGTTGTTTTGCAGGAGACCGCAGCGATTTAGCAGCCAGGGCCATGGGAAGATCAGTTCCAGATCAAAGTGAGAAATACTTAAAGAACATTGCACTTGGGCTAATTTGCCATTGTTTTGCATGTGCGATGCCTTGGCATGTATTGATCTAAACTACCAGTTGAATCCAACACCATTCTGTAATTTTCAATAAAAGTAAAGCGCAGTAGGCAGCTCTTTCGCAATTAAGTCTTTTTTATCCTACCTTGAAGATCTTCATCTATAACCAAATAGCTGATAAATAACAAAAAGTGGCTAATATTTTATATGCGATTGCAGGTGTCGATATTGTGTTGACTACCGTAAAGCAATTTTACTGTGCACTAAGAATGACATATTGGGAATTAAGGGCAAAGTCGAATTACTTAGTAAATGACTTATTAATTTATGCATAACAGGCATCGTAAGAAATCATTGAATGCATTTTATTTTTACCTGAGTTGTGTGCAAGGTAATGCTAAGGCCAGAATCCTGGTTCCGAACCGTTGTTTAAGGAGCTCATGCTCAGCGAATTATGACCCTGCCAGAAGCGACGCAGTTTTGTGGACTTCATATCCCATACAGTCATTGCCGCTAAGCAATCCTAAGTAGTCAGGATAAGTCTAAAAAATGTCCCTCATTCACCGAATTCATGAGATTTTAGCTTGGTAACGAATCCAATTTATCAGCGGGATTGAAAGATGTTACTACTGGTAACCCTGAAAACGACAAGCGACTTAATTAATTGAAAGACTTGTTTCCGAAATGAATTCTATTACAAATCTTATGCATGTTTATATTTATTTGCATTTTATTTGATTCCGTCGTCAAATAGGATGCGACAGATATGACTCTCACCCATTTACTTCAAATATGACCTCTCCTTTGGGTCTAGAAATGAATGTCCCTAGCTCCACCATGGACGCAGTTTACGGTAATCACATTTTGACAATGCCGCATCGCAGTCCTTTGTAAAAATTCCTTCAACCGACGATGAAAAACAATCCAAATTTCATCAATAGAAAGGACCCGTTTTCCATTCTGTCCTTCACGCCCTAGCTTTATTTAATAGACTTGTCAGTGACACTGTGCAGGATCTGATTTGTCATTGTCTTTCCTCTCCTGTTATTCGAGATAAGTCTAGACATCGTCAAGTTATGTGCTGTGTAGCGCTTCTTCGGTGGATTAGGGGTGATTGGCGGGCTCTCCCTCATTCACCTCGGCGACATGTGAGGGCTTTGCAGTGTGCTTACCCCCTGCATCCCGGTCGCGTGAGTTCGCAGTAGCCCTCTCCCATTCCTTTTACTTTTGTTATTCGTCTCTAATAGGCCAGGTTATGGCCTCCAAGTTACCGCGCTGGGAAGACTTAAAAAAAATCAGACACTCATTTAGGCTTCACCTTCCTCTATTTGCTGCAACTAAAACGTGATCGCTGATGACGTTCCATACTCCATCTCTGTTCTTTAAAGTTATTTTTCCTTCACCAACGCATTGAAGTGTTTGCTTAACCACATCTTAGTTTTTAGCTATTGGAGTAGGACGTAGAAACAGAAGTGAAGGGAAGTGACACAAGTAGAGTCTTCTGCCTACCACCTTGTCAGTGCCTCTGTCTGCCAACCCACCAGGCACCTGTCTATCCATTCTACCCTGTGAATGTGCAATGGTCAGTTTTGTCAGCCTTGAGTGGGTATACGAGGCCGACTTAGCTTAAAGTAACCACGATATTTACAGGCGCTACTTAAATTGCACAAAATTAACCGCTAAAATGTTGCTGAGTAAAGCCAGACGAATGTGCTCCATGCATGTGTGCCGAGATAATTTTGATGGAGGAGGTATGTACACCAGTACCGGGTTGACACGCCACTGTAAATGTATTTGCATCGTTCGTAACACCTTGGCCGTCTCGGGAAGGAGATTAAAGATAGGAAGTCTAATGAGCGAGGAGTGACAGAAAGCGAAAGAAGCTTGAGAACTTGCCATCGATCATAACACATCATCGCCTGCCGTCATAAAATTTTGTCTCCTGTGGCAAAGAGGCAGAAATGATTTTGCGTTACCACTCCATTTGCCAGTAATTTCAGAATGCTACGTTTATACCAACCCTTTGCAAACTATAGAGTGTGGGTTTATGTCTCCTCTATTGCTGATGAGCGTATGATGGAATAGAATGGAACAAGACTTTAAGATTAACCAAAGTAGAGTAAAGTGAAGCAAGATAAATTGGACGCTTGTTAAGCAGCAGGTGATAAGTCCTTATAGACGGAATCAAAACATGGCTATCTTCATGTCCTTATTTCTAGGAAACCATTGCTTACAGCAACGATTGCATGCTGTTTTACAGGACCTTTTGGTGCATAGAAGAAGCAAAAATCGTAAAGCTACGTGCAGCATCGGTAGCTCATATTCCTTTTCCATTAGGGATAAAAAAGGAATTGATGTTATGGCTTGAGCACTATGCAGCGCCCGACTGTAGACAGCCATTTGTCTGTTTCAAATATTTTGCAGCATGAAGCTCTACAACTTTGATTTCTACATGCTTTTTAGATGGCATAATGTGTGTTGGATTACAAGCACGCGCACATCATCACATATTTACCTTCGCACACGAATAAGCATTTTGCATAAACTCACCTGTTCGCACATTTGGGGCACATGCATGCTTATGAATATGAGTAGATAAAGAGTCATTCCGAGATTTTCGAGCAAATAGGACTTAGAAGCCTTATGTCTAGTCCAAAATCTTCATAAGCAGGCTCAGTAGAATATATGCGCTGCATGAGACTTGGGAATTTCTACTATGACAGTGAGTATGAGCCATGCATTCCCCTAAAAAGAAAATTTTTAATCATTTCAACATGCTAGCCATGCAGGCGAGTGGTTACGGGTACGTGTCGGGATAGGCTAAGTGCACGCACGAACTCGGAATCATTTACCTGCCATCTCTGGTCGAACTTCTTCTCTACGTGCCTCGCTGCGCGTAATTGATAGACACCTAGTCAAGTTCAAGTGTTCACAATGGGCTTTTATGCGTAATTGAATAAAAACCTGTTTGTTTGCTGTGACATTCAAGCCGCAGCCTGGGACTCTTTGAACTACGCCTAACAGGACAGGGTGCAGGCTTTGCTGTTTATCCATTCAAAATGAATATTTTCTTTCCAAACTTTCTGAATCTGCAACGCCAATTGCTGCTTGAGGAAGCCTTGGGTGACACTGTCGCAAATGTTTTGCACCATGGGCATTAGGGGCGCATTTAACTCTCTTCTGTCTCATGGCAAAGAAGGTGTCATGTAAAAAGCTAGTCTCACTTTAGCTCACTTGTCTTCCACTACTCGAACATGATGCTTTAATGGTATCAAAAGTAAGAAAAATTGCATGGTCTATGCACTATCCTTGCCTTATGCCCAAATTTGTTTGTCAAAGGCACTTTCTTTCAAACTCCACAGCAGTCCAGAATCGCAATGTGTGCCATTTGTGTTTACTCGATTCGTAAGCTTGAATTTATCTCTCGATCATACCAGCAAAGCACATATTTGTGAGTTTGCATCTGCTTACTTTCGAGCGAATACAGTGTGTACTCTGCTCTACAGCCACGGCTTTGGCATCTCGCGCAAAATTTTAAATGTATGCCTTTATTTGCCAAGCTGCGATTGAAAGAAACGCAAACACAGAAATGCGCCTTTGCTGCACAGAATGCCTTGCCGAATACTTTACTGCAGGCATTACCCCATTTACTTGGCGCAGCTTACAACCGCTGCCTATTTATTGGTTTGTTCTACCCTTTCTTAGCAGACCCCTGATGCAAACTGTTTGAATAAAATGAACTTGCATGCTGTTGGGCTAGCAATACATGCAAGCTTCACGCTAACTCTATATCTTTTCATCGTGGTCGACAGCATTTTTTAAAAAGAGCGTTTGTTATGTGATGGCTGATAGTTTATTGCTTAAAGAAAATCACGTGAGCACTGATGGTGGACGGTTCAGATTGCGCCCTGTTCTATAATGAGTGAAATTTTACACCTACGAAACCATTTTGGTGGTATAAAAGCCTCATGCGCAAATTGCTCATTGTCAAAACACCACACCTTAATATAGCAAAAGAACTTGAGTAGTGGACTGACCCATTTCTCGACTGTCTGTTTAGATTTTACGAGCAAAGTTAATCTTCGGAGTTTGTACTCTTGCATTTAGGCATAACCTTCGGTACGTGCTGATGGCTTCGAAGACCTCCTGAACTAAAGAAAGTAGTCCGTCTTTCCATAAACCTGCAGTTTATTGTGACGCCACCGAAAGCCCATATCGCTGTATTTATGAGGCCTTTTAGAGATCTGCTCGATTTTCTCATGCCTGGCGAGTTTGCAGATAATCCCGTACAAGTCACCGATAGGATCGGATGGCAAATTTTAACTCATGCGACATGGCGATGAATGCATAACTCAAGTCAGCAGCTAACTCTATGTCCAGCCTAAGGCAAGAATGGAACGAGAATATCAGCGCAAATAAAAGAGGCTTTGTTGTATGTTGGGAGGGTGAAAATGAATTTAATGACCGCCTGCGTGCCTCAGTATGGAGCGACATGCTTTGACAGAAAATGCAAAGCAACGGTGCATCAGCCTCGGGTCCTTCCTTGGCGAATTAATCACATGCATCCTACTGCTACCACCTAATGAGTAACAATATCTGAGGTGAATGACACTTAATCGTAATGCGAAAACACTCATGCATGTAGTCTGCTTACCACTGGATATTTTCTACCTTATCAACATCACCAGCACCAGCATCAATGCGCTGCAAGAGTATGCGCAGTACCAAATACTATTCAAATGACGTTTTGCAGGTTCTTTATGACTTTCTACATCTGTGCAGACATAACTTGACTTTTTGACCTCTCTCTAATTCATGCTCAGCGTTTTCGGAATGATTCAACCTAATTTGAGTTTCTGCATTTAAATCCGTGTGTTAATCTACAAAGTAATGCAATTCGTTGACGTGATACGAAGCGGCAGCTGAGCATAAAAGTGAACCTACAGAGTAGATAGATGCTGCTTGATTTCAGAGCACACTCAAAGGCACCTTCCCCTGCTAGATCGCAGTGCTTTGGCCACTTGTTTTACTCTGCTTCTGATTACGCGAGCTATTTCGGCTCCGTAGAGACAAAATGCAGTAATCTTTGCTAAATTAATGCTCTGTCCTCTTAACTTTGTTAATCGCTTTTGTATTTATTCATCATTCTCGTCTTAGAGTGTTGCGGAGTAAAAATATCAGAAATATGAGCCACATTCATCAAAATAATTATGACAGATGATCTGCAGATGTTTTAGCTGCACACATGAACAAATGAACACTGCTACGGTTGTTACAGTTGGCTTACTTCGCACATTGCTTTGATGGCTCTCGGGATAGCCACAATTGTCGGACTAATTTACGACAAGTCCACCACATAATTCTAAGCATTCACCTTCCCTTCCTGTTTTCCAACATCCTGCAATTCACTATAGATATCAGCCAATGTGCATAGCAATCCAGTAATAACTTGGTGAGACCAACGTTTATCAAATGCAAATCACCTCGTTAAGAATATTTGAAAACAGGGTCATAAATGCACAGCCTTGTGCATTGCATCTGCATGTTGCACATGCACCAGCGCGACGTTCGACAATTGGTGCTATGCAGTAGAACTGGTCATCATCGCGTCATCCCGCAAAGGTGCTTATGCTGGCTACTGATATTTTATCAGGACGCAACTATTAATTTTCTAGCCTAAAACGCTGCATAAATTCGCAGTTTTTCATTAAATATAGAGAAGCTATTTTTGACTTGTATTAAAATGCCTAGCCGTTGCGGCATCAGGCATTGCTATTGCCTCTTGGTCTTTTGCTCGCCACTTACACATTCACCGGCTGTGTTTTCGTCTCCCTCATTCGCACGCTGTCTTTGCTTACAATGGTAAAACAGTAGTTTAGTGACAGCTACCTAATTGTTAAAGAGCGAGTGCGCCTTCTTGCATTTCTTTGTGATTGAAGCGGCTGTTCAGATTGATTGCTAACTTTCTGTTTGGTGGAGCCATTGAAACGGTGCTCAAGTATGCGTAAGTTGGGTTAGATGAATCTCGTGCCTAGTATGTCGCTTCACTATAGCAAAGGTTAGGTTTTAAGTAGTTAAATAGAAAACAATTCCTTGGTTTTTGTTCATACACTAAAAGATTTAGCTTATACATGCTCAAAGGAGAAATTCTATAGTGTATCTGGTAAGCAATTAGCACCAAGTAGAGCGATGACGAGCGATCTTTTCACCAATAACTCAATCCTGTATTAAAGTCTTCCCTTTCTGTGGGTTTGAGCATCGCATCGTAAAAATACATGCTAATTTTATTTAAAACTCTCTAGTAACATGAACTTTTCCTAATTTGGTGCGCTTGATTTTGGGCCATCATTCAGATCACTTAATAGTTGATACGATCGTCTTTTTGTTAGCGTTGGCTTTGAATGTGTGGTTTACAAAAATAGCATGAAATGATTTTCGCAGATGGCTTGAACTTTTACCAGATGAACATATGCAAAGCTAAGACTAGTTTTGAATAAAATGCTGCAACTTAAAGAATTGATGCCAGTGCCTCATCAGTTAGGATGCAAAATTTGCAAAAGTTGAATCAAGGAATTATGTAGCCTTACGCGATATCATTTACGCTTTATTTACCAATCCGATGGTGATTGCGCTGATGTCGACCCATATTGATCAACGGTGTTGCCATATAAAAGACCTTGATTAGCTTAGGTGGTAGCAGGAATACTGCTGCATTACAAAGCATTGAGGCTTGGCGATTACAAATTCTTACGCGTTTGAGCCTAAATTAGTGCGTTTGAGTCCTCTACACAATTGCTAATTTTAGTGTGTAAATGGATCGAATACAGTAAAGCATGTCTAAATCGATGCGCTATCCGCCGAAGAAATGGAAACGCTAATTGGAGTAAACAAAACGTATAAGGACCCCATAAGTGAGTAGAAATGTCAGATTATAGAGCAACTGGCAAACTGAGTGGTTGAATTGTAGCAGAATTGATCAGGTAAATGATCGGAGATTGAACGAGCAAACACAACTAACTGGTGGATGTGTATGCAGGTGGGCGAATGGCATGACTTAAACTTGACTCATGTTTCCACTGCCAATGCGCAGAATGGAAGCATGGTAGATAACTAATGGAAAAAACACCCGTTTAATGTTTCAATTAAATGTTTTGTCGAAATAGGCTAACAAAATGGGGAATAGAATTAATAACACTTTACCATTCATGTGGAACTGAAACAGATTTAATGGCTGTGCGTGTGAACAAGACTGAATCAGCCCCTACATTAGCATTGCGATGAAATCCGAAATTAACCCATTATGCTAACCGCATCTGGGCCAATAAAAATGCCGCATTCAAGAGCTCAATTTAGAGCACAAACATTATTGATGCAATAAATTTTGCGCATCAGACAATAAGTGACTGCAACCATAATGTGCGCTCCATCAATGGCACAAGATGTTGGCTGTGCGTTGGGAAATCGAAGTCATGCTATCAAATCATACGCTACCAGTTCGCGCAACTAGTACACAAGATACCAGTGTTGTTGACAAGGTGGACCAACTCGTAGACATCAATCTCTCAGCGTTAGTGAGAGTCGTGACTGTTGCATTTTCTTCCTCTAAAAAGTCTCTTTTGGGCAGAGAAAGTGCCAGAACTTGAGGGATGGAGAGCCAAGGCTTTGTTCCACCGTCGCAATGTGTAGCTGATAATTTCCTTAGGAAATCACTTGCAAGCTTGCCAGCATCTAATTTCCACAAGCATTATTTTAATAAAAAGAGCCTGCCCTTGAAAGTAGCAAGACTCTTCTATTAGCGCATTTTTTATATTTTGTAGCATATAAATAGTGAATAAGCTGATGAGCCAATTTTATAACCGCTCTATTTACAACGGGTAACATCTTGAGCGGATAGGAGCATAAACCTGGTCATTTATGCATTAGTTCAAAAATGAGAGTATAAGATAAACAGGAAGGAAATAGGATCTCAACAGATTCTTTGATTCCTCTTACGTAATCTTTACAAAACTGTATGTTGTAGGCAACAACGAATTAGATATTGCTTCTTTCCAGATTAGAAGATTGCAAGAATACCACTTTAACAATTATCAGGTTTGAATGCTTAATTTTAAGAAATAGACACCTATTTTAGAAGCGAAATTCCAAGTCTTTGCAGAACTGTTAGCGTTTTAACATTGTAATTCAAACCACTTGCGAAAATTCGAGTAATTTCGTCAAGGTGCATTAAATCGTCTCAAAAAAAACTCGCCACAAAAGTTAGATGCAATATGTGCATTTCTTCATTTGCTTTTCCTAGTTCCTCAACCTTATCATACTTCCACCTGCACTGAACTCAGCTTTAGCCCCCCTCCGGCACCTTCTTCCAAATTAACCTACGCCAAGTCTCCCTTAGTGAGCTCCAGTTGTGTTACCGCCCATCCTATAGACAGAGGTAAAGGACCATATTCATAGCTTTAGCAATGTTATCCGTCTTACTTTGTCGGGGCATAATGCTGCTTCAAGCCTCAGGACTTGCGACCAACCTCTAATTTTGTCTTGAACCACTAAGTTTTAGTTCCATTCTTTCCTACCTCCTTTAATCACCACCAAAATATGAAATTAAAGACAATGTTCTCAGATTCTACTTTGCTGCCCGCAGTGCGACCTAGCCCATAACTCATATAATCCACACTCCACCCATTCACTGCCTTATAAATGGCCCCTTCCACTCAACAATGGAGTCTGGGCGTCAACTACTCGCGTTTAATTACCAATCTTAAAAAAATTAATGGGTAAGGAGATGGCACAGTCGTGCAATAAAAAATTCAACAAGCAATTCTCAATTCCGTAGTCTAATCGTGCAAGCTCTTCCCACAAAATGAAGTTACTTTAATAGTGGGACTTGAGACGGCACTCAGCAAGCCATAGGCAGCACCCCTCGACACTAATTAATTATCTCCACTAAATAAGCCTAGCGCCCGTTCAGTGATAAAATTGTTTTCGTTCGAGTGTCAGGATGTAAAATCGGGGCTGCGCTTGCTGCAGTCTGCATAAGAGAGGGCTGAGAAAGACCTACGTAGAGTTATTTGTAGCAGCTGCTGCAAGCTAGTGTTCATGAGCATGATGGCTTGGCTGTTAACCAGTTTTGAGTGAGAATAATGGAAAGAAAGGGTCTTTGCCAAGGTTCAGAAAAGCGACAATACTTTTACGCTTGTGCATTAGTTAGAGCTATTTTTGAGGATCTTTCTCAGCCCTCTCTTGTGTAGAATACAGCAATCGCGGTCCTGATTTTACATTCTAACACCCGAACGAGAGCATTTTATCACTGAACGGATACTGGCTTAATTTAGAAGCAGCGGGCTTATATAGTGAAGATAATTAACCAGTGTTGAGGGCGCTGCCTATGGCTTGCTGAGTGCTGTTTCAAGTGCCACAATTGAAGCAAATTCATTTTGTGAGGAAAAACACGCATGATTAGACCACGGATTTGAGAATCGCGTGTTGAATTTTTTATTACACGGCTGTGCTATCTATTTACCCATTAACTTGTTTAAGTTTGGTAATCAAAAGCGAGCAGTTAATGCCCAGACTCCATTGTTGAGTGGAAGAGACCATTTATAGGGCGCAAATTTTGTCCCTCTTTTCCACAACAGCACATCCATGCAGGTGAACGCATAGGTTATGGAGGGCGTTGTGTTTGAAGAATTTGTGCACATTCGATCAAAACCGGGCGTTATGGTGAATGAGTCGAAGAATTCCCTCACCGGTTGAACAAGTATGCAGAAACCTACAGAGGAGCTTTCGTGACAGAAAGCGTCACGTGTTGCTTATCACCGATGTTGTTGGGCTTACATGCGCCATTCTTCTTGTGATCTTCATCGCTGACCTACTCAGCACTCTCTACGCTAGGAAAGCCAAACCTGTATGTTTTTGAACTGCGCTTCTATCCGTGGACTCTTTATAAGAAAATGGCAGAATTTTGTCGGTTTAAACCTTTCAGTTTTAGTTTTCTTGATGCTGGCTTATTTGCCATAGCTTTACCAGACAGTTTTCTTTTATTTAATTACGGGTGACAAGCATTTTAAAGCAGCTTTAGAAAATAAGTTAGTGTTACCGACTCCTGCATTCACAGACGTGAGCCATAGCTATTAAAAAGACTCCGTAACTCTCCGTTTTAATAAATATCAGTTTCTTTTTCACAACGCAAAATAAATAAATAAACGATGAAATTTTCATGAGTGGTACTAACCTGCATTCACTGCCGTGATCACTGCGTTAGTGGTTAAAATTGAGTTTAAGAAGGCATTCTTAGAGGTGTATTTTTGGATGAAGTAGAGGAAAACCGAAGGAGAAGCGCACTTACCTTCAGAATTGGAGTCAATTTTAATAGTGCGACTTTATTTTTAGTGCAGTATGTGTAACTGCATCTTGCAACCAGTCGCGCATGTGGCAGATTTAATATTTCATGTAAAGTGCAGATCCGATGAAAACTGATTCATTTGTTGATGCTATAACCAGGCGCTTCTATTTTATTCCTAGGCGAAGATGCAAAGCGACCTTGCAAGCATTTCAAAGAGATTAAATACTCTTGGTATAGTCAACACTGCCTTCATGGTACAAATCACAAGGCCGGCATCACTCCTAGAGATAATAAACAATGCAAAATCGGTAGGGCCTCATCAACATTTCGTGGCTTCTTACTTAAGCAAAATTGTGGCTTTTAGGTCATTTGATACTTTATTCTTTATCTTCTAAAATTGTTTGCAATCACTAATCGCTTAAGCGACCATAAAATATGCACGGCTAGGGGAAAGGACATCAGTTTTAAAACATTTTTAGAAGTGAATGGTCTGGTTGTCGTCTTCCACAGACGAAAATTAACACTTTGCTTAAAGCAACACCTACGTGAAGCATTGCTTGAGCAGTAGTGATAACAAAGTGTCTTTATATCAAAAAGTGCCTGCTGCTCCTGAAGCGGAAGACATAAAATGACTCACTTTGCTCTGAATTTTGTAAATGCTCAGTGTGGTTTACATTTGTTACTGTAATCAGCACGATAAGCCAATTAATAGCTTTCGTCGCGTCGAACACTGTTAAGTTGACATTTGTCTGCGATTAAATCATACTCTAAATGATTTTGAGGGGATGTACTAATGACGGTGACATTCGTCATTTGAAACTAGTGCACTGGTATTGTGCATTAAAATGCCATAACTTTATGTAATGGCAGCCATCGTAATGAGTTCAAACTCTAAAGTAAAATTCGTGGTTTGTTTTTACAGCCATTGCTGTATTTTGCAGCCAAAGCACTGCAAATTTAATAGCAACTTGCAATTGCAATTTTGGAGAATTGGCTAGGTCTACTTACATTGCCATGCTATCAGTTAGCATCCAGTCCAACCCTTCCGCAGTTGACAAGGTTATAGTGCAAAAAAGCACCGCCGATTTTAACCTTTAAGAACGAATCGCAGCCCATCGCTAAAAAACACATGGTTTGGAGCAACCTGATACAAGTACAGGCACAACGTACCTGCAGCACTAGTAGTCAGACATGCAAACTTCACATAAGCACAAAACCCTAACTCATGCTTGTGAATTTAGTACGGCATTGTCGGTTGCATATCTGAGCCAGCGAACTGTGCACTGGTCTCCACAATCTTCGTGCTGCTGCTAGTGGAATTGCGCGCTAAATCACCAGGAGCCCAAACCATCGCCCAATTTGTAGGGTGTCGCTTCGGCGTGGCTGCTCATATCCTCACCATCGCTCTTAGCTTCCTGGCCAGCCTCTACACCCTCTCTGTCAACGTCATTGGTGAGCAACTCCTGTCTTCCTACTTACCTTTTGTTAGTAGCGTGCATTGTATTGCATATGACTGTCATGAGAGCCCAAAATCAGCCAGTTTAAAGTTGCTGTCAAAAGTGGCTGCGTTGCGGATAATAAGATGCAGAATGCCATGTAAAAGAATTTTCAATGGGTCTTATGCAGCAATGCCATTAAGCTATAACAAACGGCAAAATGCACGACAAATAAGGCGACGCACCAGCGTCATTCGTAACGGTGCGAACCAAACTCCCAATTGGTCTTAACTGACTAGTTAATTCAGCAAGCAATTTCTCCAAAGGACAATTTTTAAACTCTGCTAATAAAATTAGGCCAAAATCAGCCATAATGAGGCGATTGGAAAGATGTACTGAGTCCTAGATCTAACCCAAAGCAGCATCAATTTATTTGCTGAGTGGATTTGATGTACGCGATCAATGTTAATGCACGAAGCATTGAGGAGCAATAAACAACCTGGTTAAGGTTTTGACTTGCCTTGATAACGCTTGTGTCACCCTAAAACATGGAAAGTGGCATCAATCTCTTTGAGATTATGGAAATTTGACGTGAGTTCTTGTGCATGGTCATGACAATTGAGCTTTATATGCTTTGGCATCTGAAATAACATCCCAGTAGACAGTGAACAAATACTTCGGAACCAAAATCGTAACTGTTTTACAGGCAATTACCAGAGCACAGTTTCTAGCTTAAGCTAAGGGGTTCGCTTAACGGCTGTTGCATTGGGGATGAAGGCATTTGGATTGTGTGATTCAGTCATTGTACTTTATCAGCAAAATAGAAGTTCTCTAAGTTTTCAGTAAGATGGTTGCTACCACAGAAAAATAGTTTATGCGGCCCGGTTGCATTGTTTCCTACCTAAATACAATGTGTGAGATAGTGATGGAAGGGCCAGTTACATAGCTAAAGCATGCACTGATGTTCACATCTCCCTCGCAGTTTTTTCGAAGATTTTGGACGCCGTGACCCAAGATGTGAGCAGGACAGCTATCGTGTCGATCGTCTTCATTCTGGTTGGTGCCATGGTGTTGGTGGCGCGACGCAGAAGCTGTAGTCCCATACTTTACATTGTTACTACAATTCTCCTCCTCATTTGCGCCTTCTTCGTTTTCATTGTGCTACACGTGCCTACCTACACGCCACTCGGTATGTCTACCTTGTGACTGCTGTTGCTATGCTCTCTTTGAGCCTAGTAGTTTGACCGTTTCAAAATACTTTGAATAAAATGAATAGGTGCACGAAATTAGGGTAGTTTGTGTTGATGGGGTGGCAATCGCACAACTACAAGCATGCTAAGCCAGCGCTAAACAAGACAAAGCAAAGGGAATTCAATCAGGTACAAAAAGCAAAAGTACAACGTTTTGCTATTGTAACCTAGTACAAATTTTGATAAAATGGTAATGTCGCTGGTGTGTTCAAAGAATGTAGCCTTGTATGTCCAGAGGAAAGCAGGGATGATTAAGGCATACAAAAATGAATAACTAAAGTAGGTGAGTTATGATAACAAGGATGCCACTGACATAAAACCAGCAAAGTTCAGTTATGCCATTTCCTAAGCAAAAGCAGTGGCATATTGCTTCATCAGCACAAGTCGTTAAGCGGCTAGATCACGTATTTTGGCACCTTTTTTAGTTGACACTCACAACATTAACAACCTTCCGTACATTGGACTTTTATTGAACAGGTTCGTAATTGCTCACTCGTAGAGATGAGTGTTCAATTTGCATGGCTTTGGGAGGAAAACACGGTAAACGCAACGCACACAATGTTTTGAGATAAATTTACGACTGTATTATGAAATGGAGTGCAAATTTCTGGGGAAAGTTGTACATTTCGAACAAAAATAATCACTACCTTTCACCTTACAACATTATGGAATTATAAATGAAAATATGCTACTCGACTCAACAGTGCTGCAAAAAGAACATCACCAATGACTGAGTTTTGACTCCTGCCAGCAATCTTAAGCTTTATTTAGGTAGCGTGGACAGCCTCTATAAGCTACTGATGTGCTGCAACAAGTCAAATTATGGAATCAGGAAATCCTTGATTGTCGGATCCGATGGTGGTTTCCTCGGCAATGCTCTAATTAACTTAATTCGTAAGTTCGTAATCTGTGCTACAAGTTGGTCTTTTTTTTCTTCAGATGCAGCTTTTATCACCCATCTAGGAGTAGGTTATGAAAATAACTGACTTTCATGCTCTCCACAAGGTCACGTGGTGCTAGTGGTGCTTGATCAGGCACTATGGGAGACTTCGATCATTTTACCGCCAAATCATTGAGCGCTTGGTCTTCTTTTGGCCATCATCATGGCATTTTGCATTCCCTACGCATTTGGCGTTGTCTGTGGTTTGGGATTCCGAGCATTGGAATCAGCCTTTTCCAATGCAGCTCTCCTTAACGAGACGCAAAATGCATCCAGTAGGAATACACCTCCTATGGCTTACAATTGAGCTTTTTGCGTTTAAAACAACCTGCAAATTAGTTCGCCATTACTCTTAATATTTAGACGTGGTAGTGATTATGTTGTACGTTTGCTACTGAATTCGGTTTAAACCGATAAATACTACAATTCAGCATTTAAAATTATCATATTTATGGGGTCAACATTTTAGGAAAAAAAATTCAAGTTGCTGTTTTTCAAAACGATTTTCGTTATTTTAGATTGTTGAGATCTTCCTGCTTTGCTTGGTTATTAAGCTATATTTATTGACTTAATTGTTGGGCGAGTCAACTCCATTTGTGACCACTAATGAACTCAAACTGGAGTCTTCATGTCTGGGAGGTCATAAAACTGTCCAAGGAATGTAGTTGTCAGGTGGTTAAGTAACGTTTCGTCAGTAAACGGGTCTAGCAATTTATGCAACCACTTATCCTGTCTCAGGTAGATAATCCTCATTGTCAATGTGCATTCCGCAGGATTTAGACTGGCTGCTCTAATGTATGCGTGGCTGGTTAATTCGTCATTCGCGTGTCGCATATTTGATCTCATAGAACAACTTTAGCTCCAAATTAATCATCAAACCCATGTTGCGTTTAAACCTTAAAATCAATGGCGAATCAAATTTTGAATTAGTAAGTAGTAGACGACAAACCTGTCAGTTTGATGTGACAATACTTATCTGCCAAAAAGCAATCACCTAGACCCTTGTTTCACTGTACCACCTTCAAAGTGAATCACATCACAGCCTTCTCAACAATATGTTCTTTTAGGTCTCGTGTTATTCGCAACTCCGATACATCTTCTGGGCAAGGGCGGTGTCTGGATCATGTTCACCGTGATTCTCTTGCTCCTTATAACCTCTTGCATGTTCAGCATCATCGGCGCCTCATCAATCCTGTACCACGATGTCCTCACTACGTACATCAGAGTGAGTTGGTCTGAACGATATTTTAGACACACTCATATACTTTTATGCTTTTGATCACTGAGAATAATGGGTGCTGTCCGACAGAGTAATCAAGACTTTTTTTCCAGTTCCTTTAGACTAGGTCCACTCCCATGCCCGTTTTGTGTGGGCCCACTTTAATTCTATGCAAGAATTCGGCAAAATTGAATATCAAGTACAAAGAAATGTTGTTAGCACTTTATTGAATGTAACGATGTTAGCTTAGCAAAGAAAATAGAATGCTATGCAATTTCGGATGGCAACATTGGTAAGCAATGCTATTGACTCTGCCCAAAATGTAGATTATCGCAGCATGGATTGCTTCAACATCCAATTCCCATGTTGATCACTAGTCAGTAGAATGAGGCAAAATTTGTGGTGCACACTTTTAAGGCAGGCATAGGCCAATTAGTGTACCTCCATTTTTAAAACCGACATTACTTCCAAATTCCACTCGAATTCGAATTCATACCGGTAATTACGTTTGAACATCAGTTTTGTTGCAGGTATTCTAGCGTTCCGTTGCAACTCTTTGCGACGCATCAGAATAAGTGGGTAATTTTTGACAGGATCGTGAGAACTTGCATTCTCAACTTGGCAACCTGCAGCTTAACTCAAAAGTTGAAGCTCGTAATTGAGTGTGATAATGATTTATCAATGACTGCAGTGATGCTGTTCTCCCTTTAGCCCTTCAAGCAGCAGGTGGATGGAGCAACGTGTCTCCTCTGTGGAAAGCGCCGTGGTCATCTCGCAAGTCGACGCAACATCTGCCGCTGTCGCAGCATGCTCGAATGTGCTGCATGCCACACTGACACCTGGTACGTCAATGTCATAGGCTCGATATACTGACCCATGGCTCTGTTGATCTGCACTGAGTGACCCGTAAAACAACGCATTCAAATCTGTTTCTGCATGCATGCACACACCTCTTGAATAATGACGATTACTACGCTTAGAAGACAGAAGGCGGGTTCTGTTAGTCTGGAGGCATTATAACCAGAAGGAAGAATATGAATTGTAGAGCCAGACTAAAAGAGATCACCAAGTCATTTATTGTGTTATACAATTGCTTTAAGTATGAAGCTGGGGACGAAATGTTTTGCCTTTATTATAATATTGCTTTCTGCAAGGCAACAAAAATTCTGCTTATGAACTGTAAAAACCAAATTATCTTGTAATTTTAAGTAGGTAGGCCTGAGAGATGCCGTTTTTGCGCTTTGAATTATATGCCTTAACTGACTGTCACTTAAGTTAATGACCCAAACCTAGAAAGTAGCTCTAAAGATTGCGGCGAATGTAGTGCTGTTCCATTGAAAATGTGGTCGCTTTATTCAAGGTTCGCACGTACGAAAATAAGTATTTCTTGCGTGCTTTCCATAGCAATAACCCTCACCTCGAGACACAGACCCAATCCATTCGACGCATAGTTTTTGCATGACAGGAGGGCAACTCTTCTCTCTTTCCATTGTTTTGGCAGGACCAAAGAGGAATATAGGAAAAGACCAGCCGCAACGCTAGTGTACGGCTGCCAGACACACGGTGCATTCCGCGCCTACAC
>JADWOT020001164.1:0-23000 GCA_036345935.2 Taenia hydatigena
GGACAGGATGGGGAAAAGCGTGCTGCACATCGCCTTTACCGTGATAACGGGAATGATACCAGCCTGCATTGCCTTTCCTGATATAGGAGTATGCTTTCGTCTCTATTTGTCTAAGACATTGTGGCTATGACACTGGACCACTGCTGCCCAACTAATGCGGTGCAACATGGCTGAACCGTAACGAAAAATTAAATTTACAAATATTTACTGCCTACTCTCTGCCCCAAACATTGATATAAGAAATCGAAGAAGAGCAAATGGTTTCATGGAATGAAAATGAGGTCTACAATGTAGTGCCTGAAATTAGCAGCATAAAATGGGCAGGCGGACAGATATGGCAAAATGGAATCATTCAAATGTCCTTAGAGGGACACTTTGAGAGCACATTCAAGGAATAGCATTTAGCACCATACCTGATTCGGCAATAGCTCAAACTATGTCACTGTTGGGGCACCGCAATTTCTCCACGCCAATATGGCACACCTTCTCCAATGAAACCGCACTCCATTTAAGACTTAGAGAACTGGTACATTTATTTCAATTTGTGATGCAAGCAGATCTACTCACTTAAACTAAAATAAGAAGACTGCCTGTTTCGGAATTAGGTTGTTGTAGGCAAAAGACTAATTGCACCTAACTGATGCGCCATGTCTTCAAGTAGCACTGCCTGCCTTCCTCTTTCGACAAAACACATAATTCTTGAAACGCAACAAACTGATATTAAGCTACACTAGGTAAAGATTAACATCCTAATGCTCCTAATGCTCTTAATTTTTGTGCAACAAACGCCAAAAACTTTGAACTGCTTGCTGACTGAATGACTGGCTCACTATCCTAGCAAATGTCAAACTGATTTAAGACGTGAAATGTGTTTCGTTAAAAGAAAATGCATAAATCCGGCTGTCTTAATCCCATACAGTTGAGGCTGTTAAATCCACTGCATAAAGATCCAATTCCTAATAGTTTAGAGCAGCGAAGTATGTCGCTTGTTACAAAGCTGCTTCTGGAATTGGAGACTAGGCACTACTTTTCCACCAGAGAAATAGACTTTCGCTAAAATGGAGGATGTTGCAGGTTCCGCAAATATCTGTAAAGAAACTTCCTGATGTTACCCTCGTTTTGGAGCAGCAAGGCAACTCGGTACTTATATTTGCGTTTTAGGTGGAGGATATTCTATGCTTCAGTCCATGTACACCCTTTGTGGGGTGCCTTTGTCTTAGCATTCTCTGGGCACGTCTCTCCAAAGCCGCACTTCTAATTGGCTACATCGTTAGTGCAGCATGCTCACTCACCATCTGGCTTGTGCTTAAATTCGCCTCGTCTTTAGGTGCGTTGCTGGCACTTTGCGCTTTATATGTAAGCTTAGATGAATGGAATTTTTCCTGCACAATTAATTTAATACACTTTAGCTAACTGACGACTTGGAAGGAAAGCAGGGTCGATTGCGCATTAAATTCATTGCAAAAATGGTTCTATGCAAGCTAATGTTCATGGCCTAGGTACTTGGAAGGCGCTTTGAATGTCATCATTTTGGGCACATAGACTAAATATCCCACTGTCCCAGTATTTAGGGAATAAGGAGTTGAATAGCAGCTTATATGGGCTTTACTAACCAGATGGAAATTCTTGTTTCTATCTCCTTCCATTGTCGTTTTAACCCCAACCAGATGCTAAGCAGACTAAGCTGATAGGATTGGGAGTGGCATTTTTGGGTAGCTTTCTGTTGCCTACATTAATCACTCTTCTCCACACCAAAACCATTGCACCTGAGGTAGCGCCTGGCGTGTGGGGCTGTATGCAGGAAATCGACAATCCTCTCGTTCCTTGGCCTGAGGTCTTTACTCGGTAAGCTGACAGAGCCATTGATTTTGCAGTCGCGCCTTTTGACGTTCAGTGGCGCCTGCAAGAACAAAAACGTGCAACTATATTTATAAGCATTTCTGTAATGATATACCTTCCAATGTATTGTTTTTGTCCACATCGAAATGTCAACATTGACCGACGGGTAGACAAACGGATCTGCGTTTTTCCACGCGTCTAAGCGAGAAGAAGCCCATCCTGTCGGAGGTACACAGAGCTCTGGCGCCGCTGCGCAATTTGATCTGGGGCATCGCCATTTTCAATTTTGTCGTATTTCTCGGTTTCTGGCAGATACTTGGACATGCCATGCAAACACTCGACTTTGACTGCTTCTGCTTCTCCGTATGTGTCGCTTTGTGATTCTGGGAATTCTCTTTAAATAATGAATGGTTATTAATTAGTGTCCAAGGATTTTATCATGTTAATGAAATCAGGCCTGCAAGCGCTGTAGAGGTGCATTACTATTCAGTCTACTTACACTCAAGTGAAAGCATGATATTTGTGAAGGTGTGTGCTCTCTAAACTTCACACGACTTTGTCCATAACGTATGTAACGGACATGATGAGAAAGACGTGGATATTTCAATTTGAAATTCTCAGTTGTATTTGGCTGTAGTGATCGCCTTCATACTAAATGCATAGCCTATTTTAAAAGGTGGGATCTATTGAGATCTGGACATACCTATCAACTGCCTTCTGCCTCATCTTTCCTCTGATGCCTCTGGTCTCTCATCAAAGAGCATATTTGAGGTGCCAACTGCGCAAGTTATGGATGGTGATAAGGTAGTGTCATGCTGCAGCTGAATAACGGCTTCGTTTAGATTAGCTTACAATGACAAATAGGCCGCAGTATTTAGTATCTTTCAGGCACCATTTTGTGCATGCGATTATCAACATTGGCTTGCTTGCACCACGCTTTCTTTGAATTCATTTCGCACGATTCTCCTTAATACCATGTTTGCGATTTCACTACTATTGTAGGAAAATTGCGCCTTTGTTCTACAATCTACTAATTGTGCTGCAAATGGGAGTGATGCGAGGTTCGCTGTTTTCCAGGCATTGGGTATCTGACCTTCAACTTGAAAGGATGCATAAATCGTAGACGTTGCTACATTAGAGGTAATGAACCTGTCACTGCTTCCAGAATGTCGGATCAATTAATCGAAGCAGCATCAGCAGCTTTGCGCACCAGCAATTACAACTGATTATACCCGAAGCATTCTTTAATGCCACAAACAAGCGATAAACCAATGAATTCACGCTGAATATTCTTGGTACCTTCAATCCCTCCTGTTCGATACAACCATATCAGCGGCTGTTGATCTCCACATTTATCTCATAAAAGACTTTAATATGCAGCTGGCTTCTGTGCATGACCTTTTCAAGTAATACAGGTTTGGGTATAATGGACAGCTAGACTCGAGAGCATGTAAAGCGTGCTAGGAAAAGGGCTCATTCATACGCATCCACGAGGACTTATCTCGTGGCAGACAGTATCTAACTTGAAATAAGATAAGTTGAGAAAGGAGCGAGTTAAAGCGAATGAACGCTTTTAATGGATCGCTAACGAGCATATTACTTCCCAACATGTCATTCGTACATTAATCTTATTAAGCAACTTGGAACTGAACACACTAACTCCTATTGGGCCGAAATGACAAGTATCACGCGGCCTAGGATACGACAGGGCAACAACATGCGCAACGACAGTACTCATAACGTGTATAATGCTAAATGTGCTGTTAAAGTGCCAATTTACCCTCTAATTCAATAGAGAACCTGTGCAAATTAAATAGGGTCAAGTGAATAGATGCGCTTTTGGCCTGCACATAAGATCACACCACATCAGAATGTATAGTGCTTAGGAAATATTTAGCCAGAAAAATTCGTCCAAAAAGCCTGCTTTAGACTAAAGACAAGACCGTCAAAGCTGTTAGGCAAAATTACAAGTACTATTTGTGCCACAAAATTTGCGCAGCCATTCCATAACAGTAATGGCTAAAGAGGCTAAGAACCCCAAAGGTTCTTTATATGTAAGCTTTAGACTGCGTTTCGTGGCAGCTTAGGTACGGGAGAATTCTCATTTTAGTTGTGTAACTGTCTTCGTAAGGCATGGAATGCCAAGGAAAATGGCCACTTGGATAAGTGACCATGGGTTATGCTACCCAACTTCTCCTAACTACTATTTGTTTGTAATTTGGGTAGCAAACACCATGCTAAGGTAAGCAACTTCTCTTGTTTAATTTGCTACGCAAAGCACACCGCAGCATTTTATGCCCAACATGCATTATTCCCTTATCCGATTAACCACGCAGTTTCGACTCGAGATGTTGGCATCGACATCCTGCTTAGCATCTACATGCGACTCGTTGACATGCGCAATTCTTTATGCTGGCTACAAAGCGATTCATAAACCATGGCCGAATGTTTCTCCCACCCTAGCGAATAAGCATGCTTGTCCTATAAGTAATTTCTTTAGAGAATTTGGCGATTCCCACGACTTAAAATGGTGCATTATACTGCCACAAAAACATTTCAAATCTGGTAATTGCGTGTCGCTTCTCGAAGGACCTTTATAACACTACAAAACCACAAAATTTGGAACCATAAAATTATCAACAATGTTATGCATGCGTCAGAGACATCGTCTCGAGCACTGTCAAGTCTTCTAAAAGATCGCGTTCTAACGACCCCACCCCATCAAATTTGCCCAGTTAATAAAGTTTGCTCCATGGCACTTGGCGCACCATCTTTTCTATTCCATCAGTATGAAAGACGGCAAGTGGTCATTGCAGAGACCAGGGTTCTGAGGGAATACTACGAGATAGTCAATCTTATTTGATGTTTCTGTCATCGCACTTATAATAACTGCAATAAATCAAAGCTGATGCGCTGCGAGAGATCCTAAAGTGGTTTTAAATAATCCTTGGAAAACTGCAAAGATCCACCGCATTTGAGTTCATTCTCGCATTTTAGTGTTGCAATCCTTAAAGTAATGCCAGGCATGCCGATTTGTAGCTAAGATAAACTTACGCATGCAGTCACTGCAATGGACATTGCACGTGTATTCATTGCAATAAAATTAAAACCGTTATCATATAATGGTTTTAATTGCACTGCACATTCGCAATGCAGTAGCCAACTTGGATTTGAGCTTAAACTAGCCAGAAGACTATATATTCATGACATTGCTCCTACAGTAGCAGGGATGAAATGCGTTAGCAAGAGATTTGTTGTGCTTTATGCCCCAATTTTTTTAGGGTTCATCAGCTAATTCAATTCCGAAGACAGCAAAGTACCGCCAGGGCTGTGCACAATTGAACTCCGAGAAGCAGAGAATTAGAAGTTGGACTAAAATGGTCCAAAGCGAGAACGACTTGAAGGACGTCCTTCCACTGCAGACTGCACTATTGTCTCATCTGCTGTTATTCTTACGATTTCTGTCCGTGGTGAATATTGGACCAAGTTGACACTTTTATGGAACCAGCAAATAGTCATTTCTAGGCAATCACTCCACCTATATGCATATAGCGAAACTTCAAAACAACAAAACCCTCCTGTTGAACACTGCGTAAGGGAGGTATTCTTGCTATCCATCAGACAAGCCCCGAACTTTGGTGCTCTCTTCATCCTTGGGTGCGAATCACTTCGTCTGACTGCAAGAACAATAAAATTGTCAGCAAGTCGGGACTTATAATGCGGTCTGACCTGGTACGAGCTAGGGCATTAGAGCGCGAATTTTGATGTTTCCTCACGCTATCGACTTTTGTAATGAAAGTTATGTTAATTTACTTTTAGTAGCACTGACATGTTAATGGGACGCTACGTATGCAAGTGTGGATACCGTCCACTTACCTCACCGTATTATAGCATACGTTATGTTACACCGTAATTATCCCATGTGCACATATAGATGCTGTCTTGAAATGTGGTCAAGTTTAAATATGTTACTATTGAGCGCAAAGGCGCCTTGCAAAGCAATAAGCTGCGAACCTTGTTATTATGTTTGCGTCAACTTTGCAAAAGCGTGTCTAGGCACCTTCTTTGCGGCGCGGAATATTCTATTAAGAACCACACATCTAGATGTGATAAGTGCCCGATTAGAATTTTTCGAAAATATACGTCGAAGCATCTGTGATTTTCCTGTCCATCTTTTAAATGTGGGAAGTGGGAAGAAAAAATGCCTTTACCTTGAGAATTGCGATGAGCAAGTCAATGATGCTCGTCTAGTCACAGGCTTGTCATGAGCTGACCCATCTCACGCGGAAGATCGACATCGTACGCATTGATTACTGGCAAAAATTTGGTTACTAGAAGGCAATGTGAGTTAGCCAAGGGCAAGTTCACCCTCATAGAGCGTCGAAATTTGGCAGTGCGATGCAACAGTCTTTGCATTAACCAATTTGCACCTAGGCAAATGCGCAAACTTAGTGTAAAAAGGCTGCGTTGCATACACAAAGGCAGGAGAGGATAGTGAAGCACGAGTAACAGTAGTCACAAACTAATGGGCGCACAAAATGGCACAAGCATGGGAAATGGTATATAACACTGGCAAGGAGTGAAGCCTCGCGCACACAGACGACACCTATGCAAACACTGAGAGGTAACATTCAAAACATCGTGCTGGAATAATTATAACCTTTAAATTATTTTAAACCCTTAAACAAGATTAACAAATGCACAGCTCCTTGAGTACTTTTAAGCTTCTGAACCACACTAAAAAATAGCAAGGATGAAGGAATTGGGGTGTAAAGCAAACAGCAATCAGCCTAAAAATGTCTAGTGGTGAGATGCATCATCTTACCAACTTCTAAGGCAGAAATTTAAATCACACTGACAGTAGTTATGACAGTCGTGAAGACCCAGCTCTTGTATAATTTAAACCCTTAAAGTGCTTCGGCTTAAATCACAGTCTTCTCCTTCTCACAATATATCCATTCGTCGCACATATCGCTTTTTGCGCACTCATAGGGTTGCCGTAGCTTACAAAACCTATAAATCGAAGCACTGCGATCAATGGAAAAGTGAAAATGTTAAGGGCAAACAACTTGACATCTGTACTTGCCAGAGCAATTTCTTTGCTACCTAATATTGTCATTCTACATTCTCGCGCTTATTGCTCATCAAAACAAAGAAGACAGGTTAACTGTGCCTACTGCATCGCGCTTTTGCCGCACGTGGTTGACATATGGGTTGGATCTTCCAAGACCCCTTATCACTGGTTCACGGCTAACAGGTTGCTTGTAAAGGCAGGCTGAAACTTACTCAAGGCCATGACTTCCGCTGCTGGTCGGGTCAAAAGGGACAAATCATATCGGGAAACTTATTTTAAAAGAGGCAGGTAAAAGGGGGAAGGATGTAAAATTATCCGATCCAAATTGGGGATATTTGAAGAATCAAAATATATCATGACAGCGATGACTAAAAGGGCAATACGCCTCCAGCAGAGGTTTGCAAGTAACTTCTTACCCGCGCTATTAGGTAGAGCGTCTGATACTGAAGGTAGCGCAAACCAGTTCGGTGAAATTATGAACCCTTTTCTGCGTTACCGGAGACCTGCTTTGGCTGCTGCAGTAAGAGTCGCTGAGAGTTGTAATGCGGCATCATAAATGTCACGGACTTGCGCAGCAAAATCCAATTTAAAGGCTGTGAGAAGTGGTGGTGTATGTGGAAGTACAGTGGACTAAATCATTATAAATTAATTCTCACGGTTTCTTTGCTGATGGATTATTTAGCGTTGTCGCTTATATTTGCAGCAAAAATCTGCCCCGCCGCTGGCTGAATTGCTGCGCACGGTGATGAGGATATGGCTAGATAGATATAGATGGGACAACCAGCATCTCCTGACAAGTATTTTCAATTTGCTGTTGAAGAGGCTGAACCTGTGCATACGTTTAGGGGTTCTACGGTAATGGAACAGATGACTGCATTTTCATCACAACTACTGCTTCCACGCATGACCTTAAAAGGGATTCGCGACCTTAGTGACTCATTAATGCTTCGTGTTTATTTTGATCGGACATTTCCCCTAGGCGATCACCGAACGCATTGGTTGATATCGCCAATGGAGTATGGTGCAGGAAGGCATTGGCCATGGCCGTTACTGGTAGGAGCAGTAGCAGCCGTATAGGAATTCACGACAAAAATCGTCAGCGTTACAGGGCTTATAATCTGTTAGGGGAGTGTATTTCAATCTCCGAGAGGGACCACAACAGGGCTCGGATTTAGGATTAGCAGCGCCAAGTAGCGGCTGACAGTTAGCACCACTCTGTCCGCTCTCATGATTCTCCAGAATGTTCATTAACAGCCACATGTACCAGAAACTATATAGTCGCCATTCGAATCAAAGGTCGTTAACACAGGTCATTAGTCGTGCTAGGACTACTTTGCAGCACAAATTTCAAGTGCTCACGATAGTGAGAAATTTTCACATAGAAACGATTGTTCTGTCATTTTCTCTTAAATCAGAATATTTGCTAGTGACATCATCTTTGACCTCAACTTAGGGAAGGAGTGGATCGTGAAATCTTTTTTTAAATTTTGTGGGCCGCCAAAGCTCCACAACAAGTCAAATCTATCAGTAATAGATAGAATATTCTGACAGAATCAACCATGGCTCCACCATACCAAAATTGGCTGTGGACTTCAATAATTTGTTCTAACTGGGCTATTTGGCAAGCACACATTTGACGATAAGAAAGTTCATTCCAAAATGGTTTGCAGCGATGCGTGTGTTCCACCGACGAAATTGATGGCCACAAGCAGAAAATATGCCATATTTGAACCTTTCCAGCTCCAAATGCATGGTGGATAGCAGATCCGATTCCCCAAGCGAAAAATTAGGATTTAATATTTTTCCTTTCGTAGATATGGCAAAATAGATGTGCCATCTGCCTTATTTCCAAGACTGCTATGTCTACCGCCACAAACGCAATTTAAGTGGACATAGATGTGTAGTTACTGCCCTGCATTGGAAAGTCTAACTCATCCCATTTGGCGTATGGCTCCGGTGTTTATTACAATAGCTGCCTGTCTTCTTGGCCTCCTGGTGCTTTTCATGACCCATGAAGGACCTTGTACACCTCCATATGGCAGAAAATTAAAATTGTTATTATTTTCTTCATTCATGTATAAATTTTTTTCCACAGACCTTTTAAATTCAAATTGATTTTGTGTCAAATTTCTATGATATCACCGACTCCCGCCATTCTCTGTCAACTGTCCAAGCGTTGACTGCAACATCGAGCTTCTGTAAAGAACTGTCACAAGCCCATTCCGATGGGCACTATTGCATGGCTAATCTTTAATTAGTAAAGCTGATGCAGAGAAGTATTAATTGCGTTGAAGCCAATCAAGTAGCTCTAACTGCATGCTTTATTAGGGCATTGAATTAATGAGGAGTATGGTAAACCATTGTACACCACGCCCACCTAGTCCTCTGTGCTCACAGTGCTTAGTCCTACCTGCTTAAAAAGAACGGTTTTCTGTGACTTACTTTTTACTGCATCTTTGTGTGCTGGATGCAATCAGTAATAAAGGCATCACAGCTGACGGTCATTTCATGTTCTACCCCTTAACTGCCCTATTTATGTTGATAGGTTTGTTTGCCATTTAGACAAACTTCTTACAGATATATGCAAACACATATAACTAGACACTGAAAAAGAATCAAATGATCTCGAAACACGGGCTTTGAGCTCATAGGAAAGACAAAACCGGTCAACTCTGCTGTCAGTCGCCAGTGGGTCTTGAAACGCACAGATCTTGACATTTTACAGCGTTTTCTATATAGCGGCATTCAAACTTCAACCAAACCTAACAATGGGTTTAGTTAGTGCCTTCACAATTCTTATCGCTAAAAAATGCTTACGTCGCTTGAGCTACTATACGATGATGGGGCGGCTTTGTCTGAAACTGAGCCTCGTGATGTTTATGCACTAATCCTAATAGTACACGAGGTCTTCCAGTAGAAGTATTTATGGCATGCGTCGCGAGCAAAAAGCCACTTTTTGGTGCAGGATAGTTTATTCTATTATCACCGCAAGATGCCGCTGTTTTTTTAATTACCTTATGTGGAATGATGCACTTGCTCTTGCTATACATCAAGGGAATTTGTTAGCAATCGACGAAGATTTTGCAAAAGCGCCAATGTTATTGCCTCCGCATTACCGTAGTCATTTTAATGAAGCGCAAAACATGAAACACGGCCCAATTATATGCGTTGTCTCTCATTCTCTGTTCCACCATTTGTGGATTAAAAGCAGTAAAGTACTTTCTTAGTTTAAACGTGTAATCCGCCGCAAGCTAAAATCAACTGATTTTTGAGTTGTGTATCAGTCAACACATACAGCAATTTGAGTTCACTTACTCCGGCCAATGGTCGAATTGAAGGCTCTTACTTGTTCCCCTGCTGTTTTTTACTAGTCTCCTTAGCGCTATTCGTATCTAAAGGCTTTGGCAAGTTACTTTTCCACATTTGTTGTAAGATGCTTGCATTTATTTTTAACGCAAATAATATTTAGATCAAAAAGAAGAAGAAGCCGGAATGAAATCTAAAAAGACTTGCGCCCGGAAGGAGAGCTGAGGAGGAGAAGATCTCGTGTAGATTACGCAAGATTTTATTCAATGTCTAGTATAGTTCTGGCGAGATGCACTTCTATCCTGACACTACCTTTCATTACCTCGGTGGCCGTGGCATTAGGAGTAACCACTTAACTCAGGCAACTAACAAGGGACATTTGACCGCGAATGAATAAAGCTCTATACTTCTTTATCATCTGCCCCTCTTTATGCCATTGGCTAATTTAAACTGTGCAAACTCTGCTGCTGAGCAGGGGAACCTTACTATGCTAAAATGCGTCCCTTTATTTTACCAATCTCTTCCTTTCTTTAATAATAAATATTGGGTTATGAATGCTTCTGCGTCCAATAAGTGCTTTTTCCTTCTATATTTACTTGTGTATTTCAAAATGCCTTTTCATATTCTGCCTGTTTTACACTGCAGGTCGCACTTCTCTGCAAGTCTGTTGAGGCCCTGGGCAATCAATTTCTTCTCAATCATTAAACTTTTCGGCTTGCACGAAAGGAATTCAAAGCCAACAAAAATTACAAGAGCAGAACGCTAAAGTCTCAACTTTGAGCCCTTGCGTGGGTGTCTGTAATACTCCATTAATCATATAATAGCCAAGGTAGTAGGGCTGTATCAAAAGAAATCCCCACAATATATAGACTTATCACGCCCCAAACTAAGAAGAGGAAACAGGCTACCCTAGATCATTATCTCTATGTCTCTGAGCTTCTTGCTGGTTGGGCAGAATAGCAGAGCTAATCGACTTCAGTAAAGAAGATGTCAATTAATGACCTTAGCTTATAGACAGCTTAGCGATTCGCAAAATATCAGGCCCTACAATTCTTCTGTCATTAAAGAAAGTATTTAATTTTGCAAGTGTCTGATGAAGAACCAAGTAGGAATGATTACCTTTAGACTAAGCTTTCCCTACAACTTGGCAAAAGCCGGTTAGTACAGTCCGTCAGAATCGAGTGAGGATGGTATTTGATGTTGTGCATTCCTCAGGTCGAGCCAAGATTAGCAGCCGATTTAAACACCAACAGTAGCAAATGTCAATGCATTGTTAAAAACATGCATTGCTGAGATCCTTCAAAGTGGCGGAATCAATACTAATCAAAAGGGCTAAAGTCCCTCCGATGGGTAGGAATTAGTCGACCAAACTAGGTATTGCTTCTTCTTCTTCTTTTACCAGGCACATTGACACCTCTCTCCAGTATCGGCTTTATTTCTACAGTTGAATCTCATTTTCTCATCAGCTGCCAGATTACAAAGGTGGGATGAAGACGAGATGGATATGAGATAGCTGGATAGAGGATGCAGGCAGTCCTGCACTGCTTCACACTGTTGGCTATTTGGCATCACAGCTGACGAATTTGAAGTATTCATGGATTTACTTACCAGTACGCCAAGCCAGCAGTCGAAAAATGAGTATACAGAAGCAAGGACTGGACTAGTAAATCAGAATAGCTACGGCAAAGTCTATTTTCGCCTATCTTCCTTCCCTTATTTTTCACTTGTTGACAATGGCGTTTCGATATACCCAACACAAACCGGACGCCGAACCGCTGTGAACTGGAATGTTCTTCAACCGAACAGTGCAGTAGTTATTAGTCGACCGAAATTTCTTATGCCAAGGGAAATGATATCTCTACTAGTTTTTGTCCAGGATTCTTCCTTATTTTTTATTAAGGAGTGACTCATGCATGAACCATTTTAATTTGCCAACAGTTCATCTGCTCAGTTAGATTAAATTGGAATATCAACTCATTTCGTAGGGCAACTGACGATTTTTAAAGCAGAGGTTTGTAGGAATGTCAGCCATTGTGCCGCATTCTGTTTCTTTGACTCCAGCATCGCACAAATAGGGCCACAACAAGAGCGCGCGTTGGGGATTGCTTGCTACTTAAAAAGAGCATTTCATCGACCAATATGTACGCCTTAGTAAATGCGCACATCTGTAAATGACAATGCGAGGTCACTGTTACCTCATTCACCTGCGTTAGCACTACTTGACCTTCACCCTTTCTTCTTGCCTCAATTTAAGAATGTGCTTCAAAATCAAAAGAGAAAGATTATGGAAAAGGGAGGCGCAAACCGCTAAAATGAACAGGAGTGCGGATATGATAGTATATAGTAATGTGGCTGCAGCGGCCGAAATTGAATTCTTCCGCATCAACCAGTGTAAAACCCGACCAGTGAAAAATGCCGCTGGACCTATGGTGAGGCTGTGTCTATTGCCGAGAGGAACAGGATTTCCTTAAGTCATGACTTGGCATTGGGATGTATTCGATTCTGCCCCTCATCATTTAGTGAATGCTATTCGGATCCGATCTCAATTTCACTTAAACAAGAAAAGGAGAAATTGTCCTAAGTTCTGCTTCACCTCATTACATTTCATGGAACATCACGGAAAAACTATCGGTTGAAGCGGAAATTGCAAAGTCGGAAAGGAAAGCAAGAATTAACTAAATAAGCATCCTCGCCAATTTTAAGCCATTATTAAGAGCGAACCGACGGTTCTCGCAACAGAGCAGGCTTATAATCCTCAAACCTATGCTGATATCGGTGGACAATATAGTTTAGTTAAATCACCCGTACATTACTCCAAATTCTTCCAAATAGGAATAAAAATTAGAATCCCTTGAACGCTGTAGTGAGCATTGCTTTATACTATGGCATTTATCCATGCAAACGAATTCAATTTAGAAAACGTCATTTTGTGCGATGTCAGCTATTGTTAAAAAGTTCTTGCGTGGCAGATAAAGAATGCAACTTCTACATTTTAGCTAAGACCTACAATCATCGCAAATTGAGCACAAACAGGAGGGCAAAGAAGGCAAGGTCATTAAGAACAAAAAAGACAAAGAGGAGGCAGGTCACTGTTCCACTTCTTCAGCAAAGTGATAGCCAAAGCAATGGCACTGTCAAGCTTGTGGGGACAGGCATTTGTAAATTAATCCCTTAGGCAGGTCAAAGTAGCCATTGCTAGATAGCACAACACTAAAAATTGATGAAAACATAAAACCACATAGTCAGGTGTCCTGCACACCCAAAAATCGCGCAACATTCACATACAGGATCGCAATGGGGTGGAGAAAGGGGTTAGTGGAAGCCATCTTCGGAATGAAGTGGACAATCGTGGGTTCAGATCCATCTAGCAAACTTGGTGCTACATCGATTTCAGCAACTTGTTCGGCCTTGCTCAATTTCAACTACCTTTCTTGCGATTTCAAGCAGCGCGTAGCGTCGCTTCACATACAAACCACTAAATTGACGAACTGGGAACATTTTGATGCAACTGCATTCAAACCCCAAAGCTACCCTCTGATAAAAGTACAGCATTTTATACGTGGATTTTTCGCTTTCCCTTAAAATGATGTAAATTAAGGTTGTGTTTATTGCTTCAAATAAGAAAAAGACAGTGATGAGTGTGGCCGTGTATATACCCGCTCATTTTATGGGGCACTTAGTTGAAAGCTCTTAGAGGACTATCAACTTGCTAATACATCTCGTACACTCATTAAGAAAAACTCAAAGAAAAGATTGCGTAAGTTGAAGTATAGGTGTCTAATCATTTATTAAGTGATTGCGAGCGATAGTCAGGAATAATAGCATTCGTTGCGTGTTTGAAGCGAGAGGTATAGAGAAGGGTATGTGCACCATCGACTAGTGCCAGTGTAAGCGCAACCTTGGTCATGTTCACCTTTGACCACCATTGCTACGACCATCCCCACGACCGCGCACACGGCGACCAACATTGCAGCTTTTCCACAGACCACAATGCCCACTTATGCGCACATTGTGAACCCTTCGCAGCCTCACTCTACGGTGCTCTCTTTCATGGACACGAACATGGCCAACTTCTTCACTCCATTTCTTTGACTATCTCTGCTTTCTTTGGAACTGACGTGCTCGATAGTGCTACCTTATATGCTAGTCGCCTTGTCTCTAACCAGTTCGTGTGACCCTCGTGATTATTGTCCTTTTAGCCCGAAACTCCTGTCCGCTGATCTCTAAGGATGCATAGTCTGCAAAATCGCAAGTGACTGACCAAGCTTAAACGCTATAGCTGGTGAGAAATCAGGCAAGCATTCTAGTGAATAGTGACTACCTTTGCCTATGTACAGACAGCAGAGCATGGGCTGACATTGAGCTGTACCAAACCACTAAATCCACTTCGGTTATTTTCGGGTAGGAATTTCGTTAAGTGAAATCAGCCTATTAGCGTCAAATGCTTTCTCGTTTGCGGGTAATTTACCTCACCATCGAGTGTGCAGCGATTGGGCTTCATGGCACCCACTGCGTGGCAATACAATGAGAAATCCAATAAGTGCGACTATAAGGGCAAAGGCTTTAACTTTCTTTTTGGCTGCATTGCGTGCTAGTTATATTCACGGCCTCTTGAATATTTTCCCCAAGGGTGTAATTCTTTGTCCCAAATAACAGGGTTTGCGACATTTACCCCTTTGGATTTGTGCGAGCAAGTCATGCATTGAGACCATGCCTAAATTGGATGTACTTTTCGACCCTTTAATTACCCAAAAATCGGCAATATTTGGAATGCTACATTCTAGTGCACTGAGCCTTTAACGATGTTGCAACAAGAGGTCACGCTGAAAGTAGACTAATATCCTACACATTTGTAAAACTTGTTTTCGAGCTTCCCGGAAAGCAAAGGTAAAACCTTTGCAGGCGAACAAACAAACCAATTTGGATGGTTGTTTAGAAGCATTACCATCCCTTCTCGGCTGTAGTTTACGTTAGTTGAAGTACTGCAGTAGATATAAATCGGTAGTAGCAGACACAAAAATTTGCGATGGATAAAATCATTTTGCACCGAAAAAGCCAAATTTTAACACACTGGCCATCTCATCTCGCAGTAGGGCCTTGCTGATTTGGCTACACTTAGAACTCCTTTGTTCTGTAACAGCATCACCTGAATTAACGGCTGCCCTTCTTGCCGTCCTGCACCTAAGCGATGATTTGTATACAAGACCACTGAAAATAATTGCAATGGAGCACTGAGAGCTTAGATTAAAAGCGAATCACACAAATTGACTTAAAATGGATTGTGCTTAAGACCGCGTGTAAACATGCGCGCAGATGGAAGAATACATAAAGATTTTTCGACTAATTAAGCTCTAAAACCACTCGCAGAATGCATCGGCTTCTATTCACGACATAATTCACTAATTCTTGCAACGTGCAGTAATAGGTAAGAACTAAAATCATCATTAGATCGCAGTCAATTGGCAATCTGTTTTGAGTCGTCACCTTGCATGAAACTGTTACGGATAATTTCAATACGGTAATAGCCAAGCAGCTATGTCTATGTTCCATAATTTCATCAAAGTTTATGCTTCAGATCGCATTTCATTACTTAGTTTACCTACGGCAAGCATAAATGCTGCTTAATAACTGTTTACCTCGAAAATAATCCAGTATATTGTCTGTCTAGTCGGGATAATGCGACAATGAAGAAATGGGAAGAGGGTCTGTGCACAGATGCGCATGCGCTGCAGAAGGGACTACGTAGACATTGTTGAATGATACGCAGTTTGATCACAAGTAGACGGCAGATACCCTCTAGATGTAGACGTATTCCCAAACACCGCGCACCACTGTGTTGCACCAACCATATAAAATGCTTCCCTGTGTCTGTGTATGCGTGCAAGCCATCACTATTTCCGTTAAGAAAATTAATCTATATTTTCTTTCGTTTCATCCCAAGAATCTTAGTTAGACAGGGACCTCCCTCTTGCATGTAGCTCAATGTTTATTTGTATGCAGTTGACATTAATTTTCATAATTTCCCTCTCCATTTCCTTAAATAGAAGATTGCTGCCATCGTGGTCGGTCTGCTACTTGCATAAAAATTATTCCTATCTGCACAATTTAAAACAAGTAAAAATATCTTATTTAAAGCAATGTGAGTTACTGCCCTGTTACAGTTTGCACATCTCTAACTAAGCATTTGCAACTTTGAATGATAGCTTACTCTTACTAGTCTTGCAGAGGCACCAAATGGTGTGTTTATCCTTTGTAGTAATTCCAGTCCTAACCTTAGGAGCGACGAATCTAAGTGCGCAGGACGCTATTAGGCTTCAATGCCATAGCAGAGCGTACTAGGAGCAGAGAATGACTTGTTAACAGCATGTAGCAGTTGTTTGTTAGGTTGAGAATGAACCTTGTAAAAATCATCCCCTAGAGAAATCAAGAAGTGGGTTGCAGTGTGTGGGTTCAATCAGTCAGCTATCCACACACTGGCATTCATTAAATGAAGGACTGGTCTTCCTAGTGATCACTGCTTTCAGCCATTGGTGTTACGCTAAATGGCCATGATCTTGGACTTATTATTGTCTCCTTGGTATGGCTTTAGCTTTCTTGCGCGTCAAGTAAAGAGAAGTTAGTTCAAACCAAAGGTTCAAAAGCTTTACTGCATGAAAAAATTGTTGTTGACTGACAGTGCATCAACACTCCTCAAGTAGGCATCAATGCTCAATGCTGTTAGTAAACTTGAAAAGAAGATGTGCAAATGGCAGTAGGATTAAATTGCATGTCTCAGTATGCAAAGTTACCGCAAAGTAGATGGTTAAATAAATACGACTATCGCTGCAGAGATTTGACGAAGTAGTCATCACCTAAGACAATAAACGGCGGTTCTTGACATTTACTGATGTGAATTGGAGCATATTCGGCTTTAAGGAAGCCGGTATAGTGGCTGAAAGTCTTAAGTAATATGCGTAGCGCATTATTTTGAGACTGAATGACGAGAACAAGAAGCTTCTTCACAGTTGGCATTAAAGGATTTAGACCTAAGGAAGGCAAACGCCGCTCGAATGCTCACGAAGTATTTCATGTGTTCAAGTGTTCTGTATAGTAATTTACGAAATTAAACATGAGCCTTGGTCAGGTCAAATCAAAGGATGAGGAGCAAATTATGAAGTCAGGGCACATCCTTTTCAGCCAGATCTTTGCCTCGATAATCTCTGCTTACTATTTAATATAATGCACTTTTAGGTAATGTCACACAAAGGCAAGTGGAATTAAGAGGCTGCATGCATGCATAGAGGAGTGGTTCACACCAATTTTACACTGACTAAAACTGCGTCACAACGGCTGCCTTGCGATTCTCATGCAGCAAATCGCAGAAATGCGCCCAAGGATGAGTGAGAATCGGAGGTTAAAAAGCTTGAATGATTTTTCTACTGTTAACGAATGGTCCATCTGCCATGCTTGATGGCAAGAACAGATTATTGTTGTGCTTCGGAAGACTTGACAAGGAGTTATTGGGTTTTTAAAGAGGCCAAGAAGCAGCCTTAAATGACTTTTCAGAGCTACCAGTCTGTCTAGAGTTGTGAGATGTGATTTAATCCATAAAATCAAAGTAGATGTTTCATGTAAAATTCCCTGTATTAACAGTGAGATGGGGATAAAATCCATTATTATCAGATTGCTCTACGCTGCGTTGAGGAGACTAACGAATTTAGCTAAAAACTAAGATAGGGTCAGAACTTAGTCCTTCCTCAGTAAAGGCGTTTACTCAGGTCAATTGCCTAATGTGGAGGGACAGCGCATATCTATCTTTCATAAGGCCAGTGGGAGCATGATAGCTATATCTCGTACAAGAACGCCTCCAATCGCATCATTTTTGGTCACTCCACCGCGTTTCGGCATTTGGATCCGCCTTCTACATGCCACCAGATGTCATATTGCGCTTAACCGCTCGTTGCTGCTCCACTTTCATCCCCACTTCGCTAGTTCTGAGTGACAAACAGACTCAATTTTCAGGCCATCATGACCCCATCAGCTCCCTGTTGCAGTTCATGATGATTTTAAACAGAATGAGAACTGCAGTTTAGAAGACGTAGTGTCATTTTCTGTATGTTTCGAAAACCCTTTTCGTGCTGTTGTCCAGTCAGGCAGGAAGGGCTGTATGTAATTACCGTAATTCCATTGACTCTTGCAGCCTCGACTTTTAAGATTCTCACCAGTTAGTAGAGAAGAATAAGCAAGATAATCATTGCAACGAAGTGAGGCGTTGACTCCTTTAGTTTTAGGTGCAAATAAGATGCACCAAATTTGGAAGCAGAGAAGTAGCCACAATAAGTTATGCTCGGGCTTGTGTGCTGCAACTCTTGTGTAATGGGAGTTTATCGAGTAATGATGCACAGAAGTCTTATTCAGAAGTAATATTCGCGTAAAGCAGTAAAGCTTTGAATCTAGGGTTTTCGAATCAAAGTGGCATCGAAGAATTTGAACACGAGCCGAGAAAGAATGCCAATTCTTTGAGCTAAACGTCTGAATTGATTTGTTCGTTAGTCTGCAAAAGTTGACTTTTATTTGCGAGAAGCTCCACAGCCAGTTTTACTAATTTTTAGGATATTAGTCCACTTGCAGCGTAATTATTTGGTACATTATCGTTGAGGGCTCGGTGAAGTAGGATTTAGCATTATGAATATTGTCGATTTTCGGTGGTTAAATGATCGCCATTCAGTTCAAAAGCAAAATTTGGCCGAAGACTACATCCTATTTAGTTATGTTTTTAACGCATGACCGTTTATTAATATTCATGAGGCGCAAGTATGGATTAAAGTCCATACCCAGTCTGCATTTTAAATGCACCATGGAGTTGGTGGCGAACCGAATCACGCAGTTGAGTGGGGTTGCATGTAGTTGGGTCATAGGTTAATCGCATACACCCATTGGTTGTGCACACAGTCCTGTTCTTCTTTATGCTCGCGTTGCGTCAGTTACAAAAAAAACATCCCCGCGCGTGCATGCATGCGCAAAAACCATAGTACCAAACCTTAGATTGGCTCCATAATCTTAATTCAACGGAGCGTAAAAGATTAGATGTGTGTATGCGTGTGTGAATATTAGATAAAATGTCATGCATATATTCACAATGCATTCTCATCAATTGGCCAAATTTTTTCTCAACTTTGTTTTTCGAATCAGAGCGAATTCGCATAATTTCGAGCATATGTTTTTAATTTTTTCCTATATCTTTAGGCTATCAATAGCATGATCTCATTTATCCCACTCAGAGAAACTTAGCAATTCAGAATAATGTTTATGCGGCTCGACGATTGCCTGAAGTCGATTTATTAATAATTTCATAAAGCAGTTTGTTACTAAAATAATGTCAAGCTTTAAGCAAAACCACCGGCTTATGCCGACTCCTTTTGGACGAATTTTATGCTCTTCCGCGAGGCATTACTGTACTTTTGCGCTAAGTTACTTTACATTGTCCTCATCAGCACCCGAATCCACTTTAAAGCAGGTAAATTGAGCCAACCTAAAAGTCGGTCAATATTTTATTATGCAAGTAAGATTAGCTACAATGTCTCCTCTAATTGAATTTAGAAGTCTTGACACTCAGAATGGGTGCCAATCTAGATGACCATAAGCTCACCGTGATTGCCATATTCTCGTATCGGACTGCGAACAAATCATAATCAAAGTGGTCGTTCAACTCTTCTTCAAAAGCGAAATTCGAAAACTTTGCAAAGCGGCAGGAGGCACGAAATTTTTAGCTCAAAACTAAGTGTCACAGGAGCATGCAATTGATTTAATGCTCAATAGAGGATCACAACAACCAGCAATGAAAATAGAGGAAATCTAAAGATTATTTTGCATTGCCTTCCGCAGGTGTTCTGCTGTCACATTGTTTCAAACCTACAGATAAAGAAACCGTGGAACGTGGAAAGGCTAATCATTACTGATACCACATCAGGAATACCGGTTGGACATCTGGATGTTAATAAATTTTAGATAGGTTCAAAACTACTTGATATGCCACAATATGTGAATGTCAATGAATTTGGCGACCGGAAATCAACGCCTCGTAATGCTTTAGTCGACTGGCATTATCGGATATGTATGATCGAGGTGCAAGGGCTTCATTTTTTCAGGCCAAGGCGTGACAAAGTCTGAAGCTTTTGAGGGCAGACAGAAACAGCCCGTAATTGCATGACAAGCAAAGCATATACAAACGCTCCGAGTGACCTCCTTTCACTCCTCCTTTAGGCACACGACCAAGCCGTTCAAGTTCCTTCGTGCGGTTTTGCCAAAACTTAGCTTGCGCCTGCAGTAGGATATCGTAAATTGCCGATTTTGAACTTTTTTCTTGTAATAGAGCTCACATAAACGTTCATTCCGGGTTGGTGATCCGAACAAGCATTTAAGATCTAAAGCACAAAAGATCCGCTATCAAAAAGGACTTATACAGGAAAGCAACGTATGAGAGATGGATAGATGAAGAATCCAGTAGCCTGAGGATCTCGCAATGTCCAGCACTGCTAATTTCGAGGGTCTTTAAGTTTCCGATTCTCATACAAGTCTGTCCTAACAAAATCTACAGGTCGGCAATATTGAAATTCATGCATCGAACTGGTCTGTAAAGCTCTCTGTTACAGGAAGTCTCTACACCGGTATCGAATTATGCTTTGCATGTACTTCGCAATTCCTGGACGTGGCCTGATGCATGCATTTGTCAAGCGTGTGTGAGGCAGCGCTGAACAAATGAAATACGAGAACGCTCATGCACAATGTGTCAAGATAAGCAGCCCCACTTTTGTGTTGAAAACTTTGGTTAAAGAATCGTATGGGCAACAAAGACTTCGACCTATGTTCACGTCAAGTCTTTCGGATGTTCCTTTAAAACTATGCATTTGTCAATTTTCAGTGGTTACATTCATCAGCAGTATCTAGAGTGCATGAGCCCGACATTGGAGTCTGGGTTGATCTGTTTCACTGGTATCCGACTAAATTTAACATGAGTTTTCTACTTAACGGATTGTTTTGTTAAGAGACATAGACCCTTTGAGGTTAACGTACTCATTAAAGGCATTAAAAGAAGGCTGGTCCAATTATGCTGTGGTTGTTTTTCTATGATAGCGTGTGATGACTCAAATTAGCATTAAATGCCATTAGCTAGTTGCTTTTAATTTCCTGATCTCCACGCATTCGGATTTACTATAGCACAAAACCGCCGAATTTATTTGACCATTTTTGTTTCCTAAGGCTTAGAAGTAAACCTCGCCAATTCACCTACTTTTAAGGTAGGTGTGAGACCAATCTCTTGATGATTTTTAATTCAGCCGCATTGATATGACGGTTGGAATTGCACAACTCTCTGACCCTTTATCCTTTCACTGCTTCTACTAGGCAGGCAGAATAATAGTTCTGTTTCACAGTTTCAATCTCTTCGGCTATTGCAAGTGTTTTTAATGCAGTCCATTTACTTGGCGTTTTGTTCATGTTCCAGTAATCGTAAGTTTAACTCACGAATTGGAACCGGTTTGGTTTCGTTTAATATTGTGAACTCGCCTGTTGCCTTCGCCAAAAAGAGCTGTTCGACATAACTCTAGGTATCTTATGTCAAAAAGTGTCAGACACGGCATGTTGTCAATGAAAATGCAAGAATGGATCAAATGTCTCAGCAATTGTAAGGCAACAACGGCTAAATTGGGATGAGTTGACCTCTTTACTGAAGTAAGGAACACCATTGTGCTGTTGGGGAAAGCCAAAATTGGTAGGGAGTTCAAAATTATTGAGATTTCAAAATATGGAGCATTGTATGCCCCATGTATCATTTGAGAGAAGCATGCAATCCACTGCTGCTGTTCAGATGAGCGTTGCATTTCAAGGGTATTTTGCCCCTTCAGGATAGACGCAGGCTAGCCTGAAAAAAAATAGAAGAAGCGGTAAGGAGTGGGTAGAGCAGTATTGTGCCACAGTAACTACGCTGCAATTTGGTCACTCAGTACTATAACATTTGGAAAATGACATTTGTGTGCGCGAGCTTGAGCCCAGGCAAGTTCATAGCCAGAATAATCAGACAATATAAGAACTTCAAAGCGAAAGACCTGCATGTGATTCGAAAAAATGCGCGATGGCTACGAACATGGCTTGCGTACAATTTCGAGAGACATATGATTTTTTCCTTCTGGCTAGGCTCGATCAATGAGGAACTGTTAACGCATTTGATGCCAAACTGTGTGTCTGGTATAAGCCAGAGTAAATAGCACATCAAGTACACCAACTCCCAGACGGTTTGAAATATCAGAAGGATATACGTAGAAATTGCCTCAGCATGCTTTGTGATTTCTGGCGCAATCGGCAGTATCACTACTAAAAGCTTGTCTGCTGCACGAAACAATCTTGATCGAGATGCAGGGCTGAATTTTAAAGAGAGCTAGTCAGAATGGCGTGAGAGATGATAGTGTGGTCCGAAATTGTTCCTATTACATAGTCTTCACGGTGTATCACCGATCCAAGTATGTGTAATTTACTGGGAAAGGCTAGCTTCGTCCTGAAGAGTAGTATGTTGCCACCAATGCGCCGGATATGATGAGCACTGACGCGAGCTTTGACATAAGTAATGTTCATGGGACAATTCGCCACAATCTCCAACCACAGACAGATCACAGTCGTGGAACTTACCAATCAAATGTGCTTCGTCCATCTGCCACTTACTAGCAAATGAAACCTGATGAGTTCCAAAGGCCATCATTTTGACGTTTCTCGCTTCTTCAAGCAGTTACTCACTGATTTGCGATTATCA
>JADWOT020000178.1:0-15000 GCA_036345935.2 Taenia hydatigena
GGACTGGGGAGTAGTGATTAAGATGACATTCGCATCGCAGCATCCGTCATGAAGATGAATGGGACGACTAATATTTGAATAATGAATACAGTATCAGTTCCACATTTTCTTACTCTCCACCGCTGCATCCGCCCATGAATGCGACTCGTTTGTGTTTTTTGCCCCCCTGTGTGGGCTATTTAGAGACACTGCGATGACTGCTGACACAATAATTTGCTTTCTTGAGCAAAAACAGCAACTGCGATATCAGTGGTTTGATGTGACGCAACTGGAACGCATTCAGGATAGAGTGATGTCGAGGAAGATCAGGGACGTTCAAGGCCAGTCACCCACTTCTATGCCTGGTGTCACGCGACAGCGCAACAATGCGCGCAATCGCCTCACATGTCTGACGCATGAGCTCAACTGCCTTTTTTATTCGCGCTACACTGTTACTTAGCAGAGGGTAGAAGTGACCGACAGCGTGTCAATAGTAGTGATCATAACTGGATGCGTACCAGACTATCACAGACGAGTCGCTTTGCAGAAGTTAAAATAATCGTTGCCAGACTTGCGTCTCATCTGAGTGTACAATAGCGCTCAAAATCCGTCAATGTTACCTCATGGATACAAGACTTGGATTTTAGCACAATGTGTTTCTTGAAGGAAACTTAAGTGTCTAAACTCCAGCAAAGCAAAACGCTTGCCATTTGTGTGCGGGATGAGAAGGTGGAATCGTAAACAATGAGGAAACAAAGAGACGGCGTCTGCAGTACAACTCACCCATGGCATTCTCCACTGCAAAACAAAGCATAAAACAATTAGCGCGAGATGTTTCGCAGTTTTGCTTGATAACTAAGTCTGTTGTGCCATAGTGAGTAACTATCGCAGTCGTATGACCACAAAATAGCTGTAGCGCAACCAGAGTGAAGGGCGCAGCGCTAATTAAGCCTTGTGGACTATCGGTGCGTTTAAAAATAGTTTGGCTTAGTTTAGGCTCTTTATCACCTGACTAATATTGGGCTTTCCGGTAAAACGTGTGTTATATTTGTCTGCATTAGTACGGGCAAAGGCTGCATAAAACTATCCCATTCTAACACTATCTACCACCTATCATTCAAAGAAGCTTATTTTTCACCTGTCGCTTACAAAACTCTTTGCTAAGCTACGTCATGTCTTACAGGCAGTCAATTAGACCTCTGACCACGCTCATTCCGTAAAGTATCAAAGGCAGCGTAACAAAATGCTGTGATGCGATCGACAAAACCATGTAAAACTAATTTTCAGGAGATAATCATATAGCAGGTGACATTGCTTACATTGTTAATGAAGGCGGTTGAGGTAAAGGCTTGTAAAAATTGTCACTGCTAGTGAGCCAATAACTTATCGTCTCCACACCACCTCCGAATTCAACTGAACCACAATGCTCAGCATGGTAGCCTCCGATTTCATCCAATATTTCCTTTATTGCTTCGCTGATGTATATCCTGAATGCTGAAAGGAAAAGATTTTACGTTGGAGTAATGGCGAAATGGAAGTAGGCAAAGGGGTGCGCCACTAACCGGCTTCAGATGACTCCATCTTCAGTGCTCGATTAACGGTATCACCAAAGAGACAGTAACGAGGCATTGTAAGCCCTACGACACCAGCAACGCAAGGTCCTGCAGGTAAACAGAGCATCGTTTCTTCAATGTTATACAACTGACTTCATAGTTTGCAGTCCCAATGAGAGGCGAAGTTTAAATACGTTATTTAAAAGTCAGCTCCTGAACGCTTGCTGCATGCTAATTGGACAGTGCTTCATACTTGTTTGAAGCCATTAGCATATTTCACCTGTTTAATGGCAATTCAGTGGACACAATATGGTCTCAAATGGAAAGCTATAATTGCGAAAGAATGTATGAGATGATGCAGCACCTGTGTGGCAATGGTGACAAGGCATGAATCACAGCGTGAAGTCAGCTTGTAGCGATATTGAATTTTAGGCCCAGACTGGTCTTTTGCCGCAGTCATTACACAAATGCCTTTAACACTTGTTTGGCCAGCTTGATATGCATCTTGCACGCACGGACTAGAAAGGAAACGAGATCAGATATCCATCAAACTAATCACTATGCAGACCGATGTGCAGCCTCAAGGGGACCTGTGGTAGGTGCTTAATGGTAAAAGCGCCACAAGCACCAAGCAGATCGAGGGCCATAGTTGCGACCTCAGCTGCGTGGCGCCGTCCATTACGGACTAGTAATCCCGAAGTCACCATGTAGGCCTCTCCTATCGTTTCCACCTAGAAAGAGTGAACCTTGCGTTTAATGGCGAGCATAGAGAGCACTTCTGTTCCATCTGTGCTTGTGGTTCAGTGAGAGCTGTGGGTATCGATTAGACTATTGAGCAAAGGAACGTAGCGTGAGATCCTGCAAATTCAACCAAGTATTTGCACTACACACCAGGTTGTCATCCTTCTAGACAAGTTAATCGAATGGTTTACAAATAATTTTTTCGATCTTAGTGAGATTAAGCAAAAGTGGAAATCGGTTAGTTCATAGTTCGATTAGTTAATAAAGCTTGATCTGCAACACATTTTATTTAAGCATGTAGGAATGTGGTCTGTACCAGTGGGCAGACTAAAGCATCTCCAATTGAACTCACCTTGTAGACGTCGTAGTGTGCAATCGTCTTGTCAAACATGTGTAGCCAACTTCAACAGCCGCTTTCATTTTCTGGGTTTGGCTGAGGACTTCGTCCAGGACAAATCCGTTCACGCTTTGCCTATCATTGTTGATGCTTACATGGAGAACATTTTGGAAGGGCCCGAAGAAGGTGATTGAGCTTTCACGTTTCTTCTGTAAGGTAAATGATGAGAAAGCAGGCAACAGCTATAGAGTCAACCCTTTGACTGCCTGATTAAGGTTTGGCATTGCGGTTTATTAGCTGAATGGGATAATGGCTACAGAATGAGTGTCGTCATTTAGTAGAAGGAGGCACTTCCATCAAATATTAACTATGCATCTACAAACACTAAAGCGCGTCTACTTTGACAAGCTAGGGCCACTCTCAAGTCGCAACCGAGTCAAGTCAATGCGGCAACCTGATTTTAGGCTGCGCCAGTAACAATTTAAGCTAGAACTTCAATGTGGCACTTGAATTGGTAGTAAGGTTTCAAACAGATGAACAGTCCAGATGGTCAGTAGCTGTACGACATCAAGTGAGCGAAGAGTCGCATGGTCGCAAGTGGCTTAAAGCAGAGATGGGAAGGTAAGGAGGTGGAAACATGAACGAATAATTCAGCAACACTTTTCTTTTAATATATATCATCCCCAACTTTGTTTAAGGAAGAGCTGTGGCCTCCGATTCTGCACCATTTATCCACGGACAATGCCTTCGTCTTGCAAACATGAAGGATTTTAATTAGCGCCGAATTCCCTGCTTTCGCGATCCATTCCTGTTTGTAAAATGATAGAAAAATGAACTACCTCAGGTGGCAAAGATGCCCAAAAAGGAAGAAAAGATATTAGTTTAATTAAAATTAATGCTAACGTCCATCATCACTTGCGCTTTGTTAAATGTGATACGTGTAGCATGAACTGCAGTTTGACAGGTCTGCCCATTTAAAAGAGGTTAAGCATGCTGCCTACCATTGAACGCCGAAAATTTCCAACAGGGCAGGCTTTTGCATTTAATCTCTTTAAATAAATTAAAATAATAAAGGCATTTAAGTGCTGCTTTAACAAGTATACGAGTACAAAGCCGAAGAAAGTGACAGGTAAAGGAAGTAAGAGGACTTGGTGAACGGGAGGAGGGCAAGCGAAAGGTTCTACGGAATGGGAGGAGAAGAGAAGGAAAAGAAGCACAAGGCTTGGATTAGGATACATTTAAACAATTCGCAGATGCTAAAAATACGACTTTTTATCTGTCCGCATCACGACACTCAAGTCACATGATTGGATGAATTTTCATCAGAAATTTTGTGAGGGCAACTTAGTTTGCGGGAATCTATCTAAGGGAACTACTTGAAGGGGACAGCAGTTGCGACGATCATGCCATGGTGACAGCCATTACCGGAGTTGATGTCCAAATGGTCAGTTTGAGCGTTATAGTTCGTCATGGTATAAATGAATCCTTTGAAGACCTGGTATATCGACATGGGTTAGTCGAGGCGGATGCAATATAAAAGATGGGCTCTGTCTCGCTTTATGTTAGTAAAGCTTGCATGAAAACGTTGTCAGCCTTGTGACTGTTGAGCTTGCGGATTTCCTCAACCCCGCTCCGTAGTGTCGGCGAAGAAGCGGATTTTGTCGTCTCAAAGGACCTTGAAACACTCTTTTTTTCTAACCATGTAACAATCAAAACTGGCCCTATTGTTCCTTGGTCACTAGGACTTGTATGCCTTGGTCTTTATAGCGTTTAAGGTTCTCCGAGAGTGGTGAGACATGAGAACAGAATTGACGAGGAATGCTGCATGCCAGACATCAGTGGGAGACGAAGTGCAGGCTGTAAGTGTTATTCGCATGCACATACTTTTTTCGTGTGCCTAGTAAAAATGCCATGGATGATATGGACGGCATGATAGCCCTGATTTGTGATTATTTACTTATGTCCAAGCACATGACTTTGAGGCAGGCGCCATGGTTACCAGAGCATGAGTGTGTGATGCATGGCAATTCCGGTTTCAGTTGTGATATAGAGCCTTGCTAAAGAATAGACCAATCTTAGTCTGGTACTGCAATCAAAACGTGACGAGGGTAGTCAATGGGCACGAAAACTTGTTTGAGAAGCGATCGGAACCACCAGCGGTGGTAAATCAGTGAGTCCTTACACTTATGGCGTAAACAGCTCTGTTTGCCTCAAAAACTTTAACGTCATTAATATTTACTTAATGTTGCTGTTTGAATTTCTACAATAACAGCTCATAAGTGCTATCTGACTTGATGCCTACTTAAACGTGTACAGCTACGCGTTTGCTGACTGAGAACAAATTCGCATCTTGTCTTCCCTACTTTTGCTGTGTCAAAAGTTCAAGGAAAAGCTACTTTTGCCCTCTAAATTGTCTTCTTTAACGACGATTGACTTTGTTGATTTCATTTGGTAACTAAAGTAGGAGTAGACGGCTAAATGAATGCATGGATAAGTTGCCTACCGTTGGCCTGAAAACTAGTGCAAGAGGTGCTGCCATCACCAAGAACGGGACTGATATCAAGATAACACTATCTGACAATGATAGAGAATGACTGGATCTACCTAAATCACTACCTAAAACGCGCAGTGTGACATCCTAAATTGACCTTTGCATATCATGACTCATTGGCCTGTTAACCCAACTTTGGAACCCTCTACCGCAAAGTATCAACGAAACCAGACCGATGTGAGTAAAACTCGTTTCAAATGGGTGCCCTCTTTCATACTTGTGGTGTGACCTCTCGAGAGAAGTGCTGGGGCCGTAACGGAGCACAAGGATCATAAATTGCTTGCGAACTTAAGCTCGGAAGCTCAAACACCTAAAGGTCTATCACATTAAGCGAAACCTTGTGTAGTTTGTAATTTGTCAGAACAAAATTCTACTTTGTTGCGACGCAGACTCCGCGCATTATCTAATGTGCCCAAAAGCGGTTGCATGACATGGTTATTAGGCGGAGATGTCAATTAAAGTTCAGTAAGCGAACAAATCTTATACGCCATCCTTAGTAGCTAAAAAGAAATCCCAAACTCAGAAACAAACAACTCAGCAATACAAAAATACCAGAAACGAGAAGATTTAATGGTGCACTGATTAGTTTGTTTGCTTGTCGGCAGCGAATCAACCTCTCAGTGGCTAGTGAGGCAGCATTAGCAATGCCACTGGTCCAAATTCACCTGTAAGAGGGCGGTGGCAATATCACCTCCCCTGCCAGTCTCTTCCAACCACTGCGCACCCTTCAACACATCCAAGTGCTCACACTGCCCTCCATTACCTTCCATTACCGTATTGGTGAAGGTGATGTCTCGCAAGGCATTTTCGATCTTGAGAGATGTGTTTGAAGTGAACTCAATTCAGTACTGCGGCACGAATAGTTTTGCCGGTCCCAACTTGTCTACCTACTTAAAATGGATAGATTTTGCATTTTAGCTCCTAGATTATCCGTTGTAGTCTTCGACAAAATATTTTTATTGCGAAAGGTAACTTCGATTTCGCCAGATCAGTGAGAAGCGCTAAGCCCTTTAAATTATTACGCTGTATTTTGGGTGCGTTCATCTAGCTTCATTGCATGTGCAACACATTTACATCATGCAAAGCGCGATGTCAATATTCAACTGTACCCAAGCAATCAGGGCTCGGAATTCGTTGCCTGCTTACGGGTTGATTAAAACCAGTATCTAGTTAACGATAGTTAAACATGATGAAGCGTTGCAGTCATACCCCAATTAATGAGCTGCTAGAACATTCAGCAGCAATTTAATGTTTTTTAAGCATCAGGACACATTTCATCCACTGCAAGATCACGTCGCTGAATAGCTTCATCTCCACATTTACATTCACATTCACACACTTAATCATGGCATTAGAGGGGGGATTATGTAGTGCCGATGAAACAAAGGATAAGATTAGCTTCATTGCTCAATCAACAGCCCGAAAAGCCAAAGTTTCACGTGCCTTTCACTGCCAACAATTTGAATGCATTCTTTTGATGTCGGCGTGAGAGTTGGGTGAAAGTTCGGCGCTGTTTTGTAAAGATTTTCACCACTTCGCATTTCAGCCTAAAATCTTGAGACTAAATTCATTCAGCACTATCAATCCGATCTGAAAAGTTGCCTTCTAACTGCGTATTGTCCTCTCCTTTCAGGTAAGTGCAAATAGTCTGGACTGGAGAAAATTAAATCTTAAGTTGTGACCAAAGAAACAAAGAGCAAAGAAGTTACTCGCAAGCATGATCAGTTAAAGAACAAAGAGTTGGTGAAGCAATGCATGTAGATGTGTTTATTCTTGGGGGCAATTTGTTTCAGAGGCAGTTACTATAACTGCTTTTCTGCTCAGGTTCAATACAGTGTTGATGCGCAAATTGAGTTTCTGACGTGGAGTCAAAATTGAGGCTTAACTTTAGCAAGATAACCAAAGAAAATCAGGAATAAAGAAGCAGGCAACCATCTTGCCGTCATCAAGGTGGTAATAACATAAAGCATTCTTCCCAGTGAAAATGGACCAGAAGAATCGCGCTGAACAATGCCATATAAATGGATAGGCCTAAAGTGCGATTTCACAACTTACAAATGAGGTGACTTAGCACATTCACAAAAAATGACGATACTCAATGCTTCTCGCATTCTTCCAACATTACTAATGTTCTTCTAAATTTGTTGCAATTTGCAGTAAAGATGATGCGCTAACGAAGCGAATACACGAAAGTGCTTGACGGTCAATTGTCTACCTCAGGGTGAATAAATTTACTGCACAGCTAAAACACAAGCGAAATGCTAAGCCGCCACGAATCGATTTGGTCTTCAAATACGGCGATGCATGCTTATAAGCGACGAATTCGCAGAGTGAATAAGCGACGGGCTGCTTTCCAAAAAACACTTGTTTTCTCACTTTTTTGACATTGACAGAACCAGGCACAGCTTAGAATGCACTTAGCAAAACTGCCACAAAATGAAAATCGAGACTGTGCGCATTCAATTATGGCCTTAATGAGAACTCGTAGCACACGGGTCGCCTACGTTTTATGGTTCCCAGAATGATAATTTAATGAATGGAAAAGTATGCCAACATCAATGTATGGTGCCGCAAAGTGGGTCTCGGAATTTGTGACTGGCTTTATTGGCCAGCAGGCATTCACCTCTTCTTAGAGCCTGATTTGCATAATGAAGCCCCCTAAACATCTCAATGAATATCCTGCAAAAGTGTTTTTTCAATTCACCATGATTTGTGTGGCAGGATATGTGAAGCCAATTGCATCAAATGGGCTCGATTCAATCAATGCGTCAAACGATTCATCAAAGCTAAAGCATTACATGCCACTTTTGAGAATGCTTTTCATGCTTACTTCTTTGATGTCGGTGAGATGGTTGCCCACTGCTTTTATCCCGTTTTTCTTCGATAATTACACTGAAGTCGAGCCTTGCATTTAACTCCACGTCTGAAACACAATTTCCGCATTAGCACTGAATCGAACATGAAAGAGTTGATCGTCTAATAGACAGCACCTTCTTGATCAAGTGAGCACAATTTGGTTGCTTGGCGGGGGATCTAAGAGACTTCATTTACTTATACTATTATTAATTGCGTAAAGGTAATTTTTAGGAGTAGAACTTTATTGGCTTGTGCTTTCATTGGCTGTCGAGTTAATGCAAATCATGCCACTATGTTTTTTTTCATAACCACGAAAATAATCGGAAGGCCGCCTCTATTTAATGGCACTGAGCAGATTATTGTCACACGAATCGCAATGAACGAATTCTATTGCGATTCAAAGCTTACGGCTGCCGGCTACAAGTAGCTTTATTAGATCAGACTTGCTTGTAAAGTTGGGAGAGGAAAGTAGATGTGATCCTGGTTTCTTTTGGAACTTTGGCATATTGGTTGCGATTAGGGTGAGAGATGGTGATGATTTGGAAGATGCAATACACATGCTACAGACAGCACCTAAGGCGAAGAGAATTTTGTTCAGCGACGATTGTGGACTTGTCTATGTAACATAGAGGATTTAGTTGGCTTCGCATTATCTGGCTTGAAGAGAGCTTGACTGATTTCGTCCATCAAATTAAGTCTTTCATTTGCTCAAAGTTTGTTAAATTTACTTGTGGTTAACCATCGGGTATTTACTAATGGATTATCCATTTTCGAATATAGTCAATGCTTGTGTTTTAGTAGAGAAGAGAGGAGATTGTTGGCTAGCATTCCCGAATGTTGCACTAAATGATGCTGCACCTGAACGCGTGTTTGGAAGCCGTGAGTGAACGGTCAAATTGTGTTTGGTTTTCAAGGCAATGTAATCCATATGTGCACGTCCTGAATAGCAGTTTACGCCAAATTTCACGATCCAGACTGTCTGCACGGGCGTTCCTTAGAAGTGTATATTTTAATATGAAAGCGTCAAAAACATTCGAATGACATTAGCTTGCCTAAAAAACACAGATGGCCAAATTAGCCTTAGGTTTGTTTATGATTTCCTGCCCATTTTGAAGGTCTTGCCGATGTTGCGACCCGCTTATTGTCGGGTTTATGACTTATGTCTCAAGCATTCGTCTGCATGGCATTTGTTAACCACTTACTTATTTTAGTTGCCATGTATAATTCCTAGGAAGAGACCGAAGGAAACAATTTTACCATGATTTTATAATGAGGCTTTTTGAAAATTATTACCATGATTGATCGCCTCCGCATTACTGCTTATCTCACTATTTGCAAACATCCCAGTTATTCATTCGGCCATTCTCATCGGCAAAGCGATTCTTAGTAGGAGGACTATTTGAATGCTCCTAAAATAGTGGGATTGGAGAATTTATAATTCGTGCTAACTAATGCAAGTGTTTTCTGTCTGAATTCTTGCACTGCAATTGGGAGAAAGAAAGTCACTTAAAAATGTTTCCACTTACCATTCCATAAATTCTAATTGAGCAAAATAGACAAGCGAACGCACTTATTTGGTTGCACTTGATTAAATGTTAGCCACACTATGCGACGACGATGACTGACAGATTATCATCACCCCATATGGAGGATCCGCTGCCCGTAAGGCAGACGTCATGCGCCTTTTTTTATCTTTTGCTACGAGTTCGCGTTAAGGCCATAATTGAATGCGCACAGTCTCGATTTTCATTTTGTGGCAGTTTGCTAAGTGCATCCTAAGCTGTGCCTGGTTCTGTCAATGTCAAAAAAGTGAGAAAACAAGTGTTTTTCGGAAAGCAGCCCGTCGCTTATTCACTCTGCGAATTCGTCGCTTATAAGCATGCATCGCCGTATTTGAAGACCAAATCGATTCGTGGCGGCTTAGCATTTCGCTTGTGTTTTAACCGAAGATAGACAGACAAGCACGCTTGATTAAGAGCAGTTACTCGGAAGACGTGAGGCACTATTTCACGTTGTGACTTTGCCGAGTAAAATTCATTGTTAAGGACAAGTATGTTGAAACTTTTTAAATAAATATTTGCTGTAGAGATTTGGTATTCTGAAGCAATTTAGAACAAGGCTGGTCCGACTTAAAATTGTGCAAAATACAGCGATGACTTAATTGATTCTCAAATTTTGAATCTTACAGTTATAAATTAAGCAAGCGCAATGCACAACTATGACGGAACGAAATTTGCCATCGTATGGACTCAAAAGATGCCACATTGTGCTTTCCATAGTTCTTGTTGTCTTGATCGGCCACACTCAGATATTTATGAATAAATTGCAGTGCCACCGTTGGAAAGGCCGCATATCGTGGAATCAGGCTGTTTTGCGGGTTCTCCTTTCTACTTTTTCTGCAAACACTTGTCGGTTAGAATCTGCAAAAATGAGTGGACGCAAATTTGTTGTAGTAAGTGCCCTGAAGCAAAGTGCCACTAGACTAAATATCTCTACGAATATTGCTCTAGCAACCCTTCGTTTCCTGATTGATCTTAAGCAAGCGCAAGATTTCTTGACTTTTTTTAATGCAGAGTGCTTGCGCTTGCTTAAGTGAAAGGATATCGCTCAGCTAAAAAGCCATTTCATGGATCAGATGTGATGGTACTGAATGAATTTGGTCTCCAGACTTTTAGCATCAAAGTTTAACCATTGCTCACACCAACATCAAAGGAACGTGCCCTTAATGTTGGCAGTGATAAGGCACGTGAGACTTTGGTTTATTGGACTCTTGATTGTGAGGTGCAGCTGGTCTTACTTTTCTTTTATCAGCACCACACAATCCTGCTACACATGCCCTAGTGTAGTGTGTGAACGTGGATGCGGTGATGTAGCTGTACAGCGACATGTTTTTGCAGCGGATGAAACAGGTCCTGACATTTAAAAAGCATTAACTTGCTAATTAATACGCTTACAGCTTATTAAATAAGGTCTGCTTGCTGTGCTTTATCAAGTTCAACTACTGTTAACTAGGTGTGGGCTTCTGTCGATCAGCAAACAGGTGACAAATTCAGAGCCTTGATTATTTAACACATTAAAATATCGACATCGCGATTTTCATGATGTAATTTTGTTGTTCATGCAATGAGGCTGAATGAATGCACATGAAATGCAGATTAATAATTTAAAAGGGTTAACGCGACGCACCGACGTAGCGAAATTTAATTTACCTCTACCTACAAAAATAATATTTTACATTAGACTAAGTGGTTTGCCCAGGAGTCAAAATGCAAAATCTGCCCTATAAAATGCAGCAGAATTCGCAATTTAAAAAGCATATTCTTTACTGACGGTGTAAAGAAAATTAGAATTGATTTAGGAGTAAATATTAACAAATATTCTTCATTTCAAAATTTTTCTAAAATTTTACCAAGTTTTCCTAATTTGAGGATATCCATGCTGCAAAGGTAGAGCATGATAATTTGGCTGGGAATATTGCGCACCTAAAAGAACGAGCCTTCTAAGGCAATCACGCAACAGAATGAGAGCATAGTAGCTGTTTTCAATTTAAAGGTTGAGTCCAGCCACCTAGTACAGTTAAGAAACTCTACATCATAAGGACAAATAAGCCAGGCTATCTGGTCGATTCTGTAATTGAAAGTTTAGGAACTATGCATGGGATCGATCCATAGAAGACTGGTGGGTGGCCAAATCTTACGCTCCCATGATAAACTCACCCGCTCTACTATGCAAGGTCAGGAGAGCCGTCCTCTTCCTTTCCCTGCCTGCTCCCAAGTGACTCCTAACTCATTATCACGAGTTTCAAACAAACTAGAAGGATGTTCATGCAACTTCTCCTCCGACTGAAATGTAGCCAAATTAATGATAAATCTATAAACTAGCCCAAACGTGCACGGAGGAATGGGACCGTAACTCTGCAACAAGGTTATATTTAGCAGGAGAAAGTGAGGCCGTGGCAAAAGAGGACACGCCGTTTAAATTCTGCATAGGAAGGAAACCTGAACGATAAATTTTATCATAAGCTATGAAGTAGCTTGGAAAGTGATACCTGGTGCTGGCTTCCTTTGTAATATTAAATCGTCCTAAATCTTAAAAAAGGCACGTTGTCCACCTGGCAAAACTCTGCAGCCAACGTGGTTGTTTCGCGCACTCTTTTTAATGCTGCAACTTCCCTAACGAACAAATCAGATAACTTTGAATCACGATTAACTCATCACTGATAACGGGAGGAAGGAACCTCGCGCATTACTGAGCATGTATGCAGCCTTGTTCTCATGGTAATGCACAGAACTGTAATAAAGAGACATCTTCAAGCTCACGACAGACACTGGCAAAGTTATACCCATATAATAACTGTCCAGCCACCTACCGCTTCCCCACCTGCAGGGATTGCACCATCTGATTTAGGAAGTGTTATAGCACGAGGTAAAAAACCACAGAAAAAATGGAGCTGCGGTTGTCTATGATTGCAGGTTGTCGCACGACGTCACAGAAATGGAGGCACTTCTCTTACACTGCATAAACAATGCATTAGACTCGCTGTATGGACTACAGCACTTTCATACTTCGGACTTGAGATTCGGATGGGGAAACGGAAACAGACGGAAAGCAGACGGCATTTATAGTGGCAGATGGGTTTTGCGAATTTCTCGCGATGCTCTTTGGAGTCCATAGTGTTGGAGCTGCTTTCCAGCGTCTGACATAGATAGCATTGATTGGCATAGATAGATGAGAGCCCGAGAGCCTACTGAAACTAGTGTTGTGTCACCTGCAAGACCCAGGATTGACACTGAATTCAAGAAAGTTCTGTCTTTTCTCAAGTCTGTTCGACTTATCAGACGTCATAAAAGGCAGCACAGTTTAAGCTATTGACCCTGCCTCTGTACTGACTCGCCGTCGTGCACACTTCCATATCCATGAAATAATCCCCGTGACTTCACCTCTATCGTCTGCTGCGCGCGTTAATGAGAGATGAAGTGCACACGAAATCAAAGTTAGCGCAGTGTTTGTGAGACAAAAGAGTCTCTCCATCTAACGTCTAGGCCGGTGCTGGTGCCGTTTTAATTGTTTGCATTCGAAGAACCTGACGGGAAATAAAAGCGGGCGCAAATGGATAATCGCAAAATATTTGTCAATAGCAGCGGCCTATGAGACGTATTTTAAACAGCTTTTGTGTGCAACGCTACTGCTTCAGCAAATTTTCTGTGTTCCTCTCGCTTCCGCCTCCAGCACATTCCACTCCAGTCCTACTAGCTCATTTATGGTCGGAAATGGAGCTAAGTACGGATTAGCCTCTACCAAAGTGACGATAAATCTGAGGTGTAATGGGTCAGTAGCCAGCAAATATAAAACCAGGTAGCATCAAACCTTAAGGATTTCGCGAGCCAATGAGGCGCAGGCATTGTTATACGCTCATTCAACAGAAAGTGGTCTTCTTCCCTGGAAGCTCGCCACTAGCGGTGGCATAAAAAATAAGCATTTATATAATTCATAAAACACTGCATTCACTCATTATAGCGGTATGGTGACTAAAAGCGTAGAAAACAAATTCGAATGTGGATTAGGTGGGAGACCGCCTTCATACTATAAAAGCACTAAGTTGGCCACCTGATGGTCAGTCCGTCGGAATCAAAAGGATGGGGACCAATCTTATACCTTCACCCTTAGGTCCAATACATCTGCATACCACAATCTTTCCACGTGTGGTCTACATGGTTTGTGTGATTGCCTCTCCTATACGTTCGTCAACTGTTTCATCTATCTGATAACCTTTGATGCTACAAATCTTAATGAATATATCAAACTAGAGGAAATGCACCACAATGATAATAAACACACGTAGGGAGAGTTGAGGAGGATGCATTTCAGGGCTTGTGGCAAAGAGGACGATAAGAGTAATGGATGCATGGGCACTAAAATCTGCAACTCATTATCCGTATACTATCACCACAGCTGTAGAAACCAACAGACCGCTATGAGCTGTGATCTGGACAATTTGCATAAGGTTTTGTTGTCATTGCGTCCAATTCATTGGACGATGCATGCGTCAGGCAACAGGGCATAATGTCGACCTAATAGAGTGACTGCGGGAAGATGGACAAACACGAAGGGGTGAGTCGGACTAGCTCATGCACTGCTAACTTCTCTGTGCGCTCGAATTAGCGTAAAATTCACAACAGAAAGCAACTTTGAAGTGCAGTTATTTGGGAAGAGTGAAGTAATGCCAACCATTAAACTAAAAGGCAGCAATGCACGCCATATGTGAGTAAAATGTGGATTTCAAGAAATAAGATGGGGGACCATTCGCTTGAAAGCACACCAGAGCCAGTTATGATAACTATTTTCAATTAATAGTGAATGCAATTGACATCCTTCGTGCCGGTTTAGTTGACGGCGCTTTTGTCGCTATATGTAGCGTTTTCTTTGTAAATAGAATGCAATTTTGCTTTTTATAAGACGATCAAAAGAGGCGTTCCTGCCAATTTCCTAAGGCATACCAGCAAATAAACTGACATCATTTTGACTTATGGATTGATTGTAAGATTTGTTCTTTGAATAAAAATGCAGGCTATCCGGTTTTCCAGTACTCCATTACGCATTCTATCATCTACCTTCTTTACTTCATTCGATATATTTTTCCCACCTGCTGCCCATCTCCTTCATTCGTTTAGCAGTGAGCGCCTTGTGGTGTGAACAGAGAAATATGCAAATGCCTAAGAGGCATCCGACACGAACGCATCATTGAGGAGGCTAAATTTAAATATGAAAAATTAAGACAAGGCGACACACTTTGAATCAGATTTTCAGGCCACACTAGTTGGGGTCCAAACAGATGCGAATTGCACAAAGTCGAGTAAACACTACAGGTGGGTGAGGTGGTTGAACCAATAAGGTGTCATAGTTAGGCAGAATGCACTGCTTTTCGGAACCGCATGTTTTTGAAAGCGTGAGCTCATTACCGAAATAGATATGCTTTCCTCTTT
>JADWOT020001272.1:14970-55843 GCA_036345935.2 Taenia hydatigena
CATTAGATTCCGTTATTCAGAACTCCGAGCATTATAAGCAATGCGTTTTGCCCTTGAAAGTGTAAAAATCATAAAAGTTTAGTATCCTTCTTAAAAATATGGTTGAGGCACACATTCCGCAAGGTTATAAAACAACCACATAAAAGATGGGCACTATGAAAACAGTAAAATTAATATAAATGCAAAAGGAGGGTATTAAACTCCTAAACAGTGTTTCCCAAGATGCGACTGATAAGATTCTGTGATATTCAAATGAAACTGACCTACAACGGGTGTCTGTGATTTTTGCTGACCTAAATTTTAATTTCCGACTTATATAGATAAACCAGCTCTAAACCAATCGGGTAGCTACTATAAGACTCACCATAAATAAATTTTGATCAACCTCCCTTTAACTAACCATTTTTAAACACATTAGTTATAAACAATAAGGCCAAAAACATTTTCGAGGCCATATCGCTGCTTTATTCACGTCATCGCTGCCATTTTTTGCATTTGCCGAAATTAAGATTTTAAACTTGGACAAATTTGCAAACAAAGTGCAACATAACGTCACTGTAGGAAGCCAGTTAAGCAAAACTTAATGCATTTTTTCCCAGTTTTATTAGTATGCTTCACATTAAGTTAACAAACTTTGTCGACAAATCAGCTTGCACATACTTGCGACATAAATTTTAAATGTCCAGAATCTCGTAAACTCAAAAACCGTGCCTAGTAGAGATTAGGCGTGCAAGGGCGCTAGAAAATAGTGTCTAACTTATGGGTACAGTAAAAGTAGTAGTAATGGCCTATTTGTGTTGCTCCAGCGCTTGTCAATAAAAGACATGGATTGATCCTATTAAGAGCGACTTGGCCAAAAGCCGAGTTGGCAGTTGTGGGGCTTTCTATGGAGTCTAACTTTTTAAGCATTATTCTGCCGCTTGATTGTTGACTAGCTTATACTTGGAATTGATAATGATGGCAGAGAATTTGCTAAATTGCTACCTGCATAGTGCGGAAGCAACTTGCGGTAGAATGAATGCCCGTGCGCCATGGCCAAGATAAATTAAATTTGACTCTGTTTACAAGCCTTCCACATTAAGCCTACCCACACTGGCCTGCAATTTCCACAAATCCGTTATTTGAGCACATGCAGTTTACTTCTTAGATGTGTAAATTGCCGGGTAAATTCGAAGGTTTCGTGTTCATGAGGTGGACGTAGTTATACTTAGGGCCGAACGCCTTACTAGCTACTTCATTCCTGCTAAAGTTGGCATTATTACAAAGCGCCAACACCATTTTATGAACACCTTTCACCTCTGCTGATGTTGCTACCACTGCTGATGTACGCAAAATCCTGGTTCTTGTATTAACCTAAATTCAACAATTTTGCAATGTGGAATCTCGCACTTGAGGCAAAGGGCCTCACCCGCGGCTCACTTGTATCAGCGAAAGTATATTCGCTTTTGTTATTCCCCTTGACCCACTGTACCGCATAGCCTCAACTAAGGCTTTCAATATCAGCGAGACTCGCTTCGCCTGCTTAGTGCTATAGACAAGTTCTAAGTATGTGATGATATCTTCTTCTAAGTTATAATGACCCAAGTTTAGTCATTTTGCCCTGCCTGCTATGCAAATGGACTCGCAAGACTGCACTACCTTCCGCATGTATCACCGACGTTTAATGGCTTAAAGGCAAGGTTTCGTTGTCATTTATGTAACTACCGTATGAGTCCTCCTTAATTAAGCAACAGGATCACCTCAAAACTATTCCAAAAAGAGCTTGTGCTTAGTAGCATTAAATGCTGAACTTCAAAGCGAATTTTCACGATCCCTGTATATGCGTTTATTAGTCTGCATCCAGTTACGCTGCTGTTGCCTTAACGTTACTACTTTTGCGATCCATCGTTCAATCTTCTACGCACTTTATGTCTTTTGCCATAACCAACCTAGAAGCAGTTGTTAGTAAATAAGTAGTTGTCGCAACCTTTGGCAGTACAACAGTAGAAATGTAATAGCGTTGCGCTATTTGTGCAAAACAGACTTGTATTTTTGAACGAATTAGGATCCAGTAGAGGCCCAACCCAGTAAGCTCGCACAACTTTACTTCTTGCGCTGGCGTTCTAGGATCGAAAATAATGCCTCCACGCAGCCATTGGCAACTAGTGTTACATAACTTTCAGAACGCAAAACTAGGACCCACTTGGATCAAATCTATGATTTCGAATGTGGTCTTTATCAGCGATGGAGTGGTGGGTAAGATTTGAACCTATGATGCGCTCTAGAGAAAGAGTAGCATTTCTCACAAGGAGCGGATCTTTGGTGGAAGCAACAAATTAGGGATTCCTGAGGAGGCGTTGTTATAATGTCCACATTTCTGAACAACCGGAATGTTTAGTATTACATTCACTTAATTATTATTATCAGTCCATGCAGAGCATACTGTCTGCCTTAAAAAAATCACAGACCTATGCCGACTTTGAGGCCTGCTCTCTTGACCGAGATTGTTTGGAATAACTTTATTTGATTTCATCTAGGATGACTGGTCGCATGCGTTTAGATTTTCTAACTGTTTCTTTGAAGCCACCGACTGCATTAATGACATATCCTTTTCTATGCTCAAATTAAAGTCTGCACACATTCAATACCCTTAAAATGTGTGTTGTGCGCATTGAGATGCAAAATAGTTAAATACTTGGGGACCCGCATATGAGAAGATGGTTAAATGCTGCGTGTCACTGATAATGTGCTATCAGCGGAAGAAAGGACGTTAAGGATGATATTAAAACCGCAGAATTAGCAGTAGGTTGCATATACTAGTCCATTTGAATGCCACCTCACCTTATTTATCCAGGTTTGATCTTAGCACACATCGCTAGCTTTAAAGTAGGTCTCCTTTGCTTTTCGTCGCCCACACCACTGCTAGTAGTAAAATTGTGCCTTTTTTAATAAACCAACGTAGAAATACCTCCATGGCTGGACAGACACCAGAGGTCTTCACGCCACTGCGAGCTTTCCACTGGCGTCAACCACATGTGTACTAACCCGCACCAACGTAGCACAACCTCAATGGTGCGACGCAGACCAGAAGCCGCCACGTGGCGCGGTCGCCAGCGTCTACAAACCTTCATTGCTCACCCTTTCTTCCCTTCTACTAGCCAATACAGCTTTCCACTGCATCATCACAGCAAATGAGTGCTGGTTCTCTTTCGTCTGCAATCCAATCCTGCCAAGCGTAGAGTCACAATCACCTTGACACCTTTATCCACACTGAACTCTTTCGGTGCAATTATTCGTCGCTTGCCCACACGCATGCCTTGGTCGCCATGCAGGCGTGCACCATTCGCATTGCAGTTGGTGGGCCCACTAAGAGGCTAAAGCATGGAAACCTTTGGTATGCACCACCCAGTTGTTTGGATGAGATGTGCGCCATGGCGATGGCTTCATTGGATGTTAAGGCGATGCATGATGAGAAGTGGCATGGATGTGAAGGCACACAAATGGATAGGGAAGGAGGCGGAAGAATGAGTAGGAGGAGGAGGAGGAGGTGGGTAATGTTGGGTGGGGAGTAAAAAAGAAGGAAGGAATAAAGTGTGATAGCAACCGCCCACCCGCCCGCGGGCTTTCTTCCCCTATGCTCCAGCACGCACGTGCTAACCTACACCGACGTAGCACTACCTTAATGGCTGGAGGGACACCAGAGAACTCTACGCCGTATCATCGCTGTCTACGTGCACACCAGCAACTGCGAGCTTTGCACTAGCACGAATAAAAATGTAGGATGCACTCGCATTGGGAACCTAAAACCAATAACTTAATAAGCTTCCAGTGACTCACGGCCACCATGTAGAAGAAAAGGTTCTTTTCCTCGGGTAATATGTTTAGTGCGATCCTTCGCAGTGGGAGCGATAACTCTTTTGTCGCCATCGGCATATGGTTTGTCGCTTCTACAATGTGCATCACATGATCTGGTTTCCCCTTATCCCGTGCTTCCTCGGACGCACTGTAAAATCAAATAATTATGAATTTTTAGTAATAATGTTCCGTTTTTGGCTAATCTATCTTCACATTTTAAGCTAACGCTAAAGGAAAAATGACCTGCAGAAATGTATCTCATTAATTTCTCCTTCAGTAACTCAAGTCGCATATTTCCATAATTTCTACTTAAAAAGTTTTAAAGATTGTAACGCTTTTTGTAACATTGAAGCTATTTTAGTAAAAGTTCTTTTATGGTTAAAAATGCGAATTCTTTGGCTTTTAATTTTCTCTTTGCTTAACTATCGCCTCTGTAAATGCGTTGCATGGAATGTTTGACTATCAGTTTATAAGCAAAAATCACTTTGGATCTCTGGCATTGTGCCTAAGCCGTTTGGTTTGCCCCAAGCCATGCCAGTCGCATCAAGGTTTACTGTGTACTGAGCGTATAGCATTCAGCGCGAGCATTACCTTATCCTAAGGAAGGTAACACTTATTCAATACCATTGTTCCAATAGCTAACTATGGAACTATGTAATTATCAACAAAATGCCTCTTTTACTCATTCGAGTGACATACAGCACAAACCGTCAGATTACATCAATTTTCGAGAGTAATTATCTACACTGTGGTCAAGCATTGCCTCAGTTGCAAAGATCTCTGATAATCGGCATGGGTGGCTGAAGAATACTTTATGATGGCTGACGTGGGAAAAGGGATAAGGATTACTAATGGAATGGCTATTGTTTAGCTCTTGATCTTAGCCACCAGGTCGTTTTGAGTTTTAGTCATTATGCTTTTAACGGGTGGGTTAGCTTCTTTAATGTCAGCTGATGATTGCAGCATGCAAACGGACTTGCAAATGTAGCGGCATTAATAGTTGGGAACAAAGAATGGTAAATTAACTGACTGGCTGATTTGCGATTCTTTGCGTAAGGTGAGTAAAAATTTAGCTGAACAAAATTCAACACTTTTTTTATCTCAGGCATCGAAGGTGTCATGTGAAATGCTAACCCTACTTTATCCCACTTTCCTGCCACTTTTCCAGCAAACACGGAATCCTTCCTTAATAACGGTGATGTTTGGAATGAATGGCAGACCAATAGTGTTAGAGGGCTGCAAAATTCAAAGTTCTGAGTCAATTATCGCACCGTAGGACCACGACACCCATGTTTCAGTAACGAAGTCACTCCACTTCACTCCCGTCGACTGTCAAATGGCCGTTGGTAGCAAGATGAAGGAAGAAGAGGCAAAAAGAGGCCAAAATCATATTACTAAAGGTCTCTAATTCTCGACCACTGCACTATAACTACGCTCCCATATCCTCAGACCAAGCTACAGGAGCGATCCATTAACCACCACCGCGCTACTATCTGCCACCTCTAACCACTTACTCACCTCAGGAACATTAGCTTCCTACACATTCTCCTCGAGCATTCTCGCCGGTGTTGTCTTTACGATTCCACATTTATGAACTCATCGTCGCTGGTGGCATCCAATTAAATGCAATCACAAAAGCGCACAGGAAAGAAGCAAGTATGGTGCACCGAATCACCTCTGATGGCGTGGAGTGGCATAGCGCTAGACTGTATATGAAATGCCAACACATAAGCCATGCAAAAAGCAGCCTTGCGATAAGTGAGTGCAATATGGATTGGAGAAGCGTACCAGCAGCCAAAGCAATAGAATGGTCGAGCCAGAAAGGCGGTATGAAAAATACAATCAAGCCGCTTCTAATAGCGGTCGCAGCTGCTTAAACACCTTGATTAAATGATAGGTATGCATCTTTTATTCATGTTTGTTTATAATAGACCACGGGTTTCGGTGAAGATGGGTTTAGTAAAGTTAAACTATCAGTTTGCACTCTTTTGGGATGCACAGGATGAGAGTTATAAGGAACGAATTCTATTCTTTAATTTATATTTAATTATTGAGAGGAACTGAACATTTCAATATTCCCCGTGAAATACCATGAAATTCTGTTAAAAACGCTTAACACTAGCTGTTTCTGACAAGCATCAAAAAAGGCGTCTTTATCTCGGCGTTCATTACAGTGATGAGAGATGGATTCCCTTGATTGCTAGTCTATACTTTTCAGTAGTTCAGTTAACATATAAGAGGATTGGGCAGCTGATTTCACCGACTTGGGCAAGTTAAAAGGATCAAAGTGATTTATAGCCCCACGAAAACTCTGTAACTGATGCGACTAGGTAACTTAGCGCCATGAAGTTTGTGTTTGTTGAGATGCAATCTGTGAGTTTCTTAATATACTTCTCGTTCATTGTGTCCTTGATGGGGAGGTAAATGCGCTTACCTTTGAAGGATTCCGTTCAAGCTGTGCATACTCGCGTTTCGCCTATCAGTAGCGTACTTAACTAAAATCGCCTATTGTCTACTCCTTTTTATATCGAAAACCGTTCCTTTCTGCTGCGTAATAGTCCTTTGTACACAACAGATACATTCAATTTAATCTGTGATATGTTGGAAACACGCCTTTAGCCGCCAAGAGGCGAGTCAAGCTAGCGAATCTTACTTTCTTATTAAGCAGTGAGGATGTGCGAATTCAGAAGAAGGTGATTCCTTGGTTCGTGAGAACAAGCAACCTTTGAAGCGAATCATGCCTGTCCAAATGACTTTTGAATTAAGTAACGACAATCGGCTAAGGATCCGTTCTTGTCTTGCGAAATGTCGTCTGTTCCTGGCGCAAAACATTGTTATGCAGGAACAAAAAGTAAAGAGCTATCAGTGAGGCTGATCCAAACTACAATAGAAACTAAATTTTGGGTGCCTTAGAAAAAAACCGCTTGTTGCTTTTTCTTTTCTTGGTAGTGCTTTGTAGAATAAAAAAGCAATGTTTTGGACTTCCAAAATGTCTAGCATTCTAGTAATCTTCATTAACAAGCAGCTTCGCACCCGACGCTACAAAAAAACTAAATTCAGAGGTAGCTCATCGTTTGGATGTTAACGAAGAGGCAAGTAAAGTATGGTAAACCCTGGCATATGCATATGTTGCTCAAGTTTTGGCTAAATATGCGACTGCTAATCATCTGCGATCGATCTACTGTAAGCACTGCAATCTCTGTTGGGAGACATGGTCTTTACCAAAATAGCTTTCCGTCAATGCGTAACAGGCCCTGCGATGCTCTGAATTGCCAACTCATAACAAGTACATATGTATCGTGACCAAAATAATAGGCTTTATTAAATTTCAATGCACGATATTCACTTTTCCTTATATCTAGATAAATACACGCACATGCATTTTTGCCCGTGTTAGTCTGCATAGATATGCATGTTTATGGGTTGAGATTTCGCTTCAGGTTATTAATAAGAAACATCAAGTTAATCGGAACTCATTTTGATCCGAGTGGCGGACACTTGAGGTGCTAGTGATCAAATCATTTCATCCCCATCTTTTACCTACAACTTTGTCGCATTACTTTATCATATCATCCTACACATATGTCATAAAAAGTGCATTTAATCTATTGCAGGACAAGAAAAAGCCTCTTTTATACGTGGTTATGATCCAATTCCTCCTCTTGCCACGCTGATTTAGATTTCTACTCACTCAATTGCTTTATGACACTTGAATTGAGGAATTAAAATATATGGCGGCTATGGATTTTCTCCTTGTCCTTCTAACATTACTGCAGCATTAGAATAGACTAAGAGATGCGATTTTTAGTTATAGGTGCTTATCTGGCCATTTTCTCTATCTCTTTTTCCCTTAATTAGCGTAAAATGGACCGATGTACTGATGTGATGAAAATTTTCTACCAGGAGGTAACGCGTAGTGCTCTACTTAGATGCATTAAATGCAAACTCAAATTCTCTGATTAAGAGATCACTGCCATCGCAGCAAAACTCGCCAAGGTGTGCGAAAAATTCCCATTTTGAATTTTGAGAAAAGCCTGTCCTTTGGTTTTTTCCTACTCCGAGTTGTTCCCGTCCTCTTCCTAAGTTTAAACATGCGGACTTACCTGATGTAGGTATTTTTAGTTTGAACATTGCTGCAATAAAATAGTATTGCTTTAAGCTATCAAAAGTTACGTTGAATGAAGGCATAAGTAACGGTTGACCGCGTCAACAGATTTATTTGTCTCTTTTAAAGTGCTTCGAATGCGCAGTTAACATCATTGATGCCATTCGCTAGACATGGCGTGGTTGCGATTGCAAATTTGTTCTCCTGTCCCTTTTAGTGGTGTGCTGAGGGGCATAGCTCCAGCTCGCATCAGCACACCCTCAACGGAAGAAGGAGACGTTAACGATGCCATTTGCTCAATCATTTGTCCGATTTGGTAGGTTGGCGTTCATAACAATCTCGGGATTTGACAGCACGTCTTCAGTCGCATTCGTACATGTGTGTGAACACTTTCGGAGATGGAACAAAATGAAATAATGTACGGTTGTGCATCCTGTTGGTATTAGGATGGGGTTGAAATAGGTAATATGCCTTTGCCTATATTTTATTAGGTTAATTAATCCTGCATATCAGTTTGTTAGGTTGATTATGTTAGATTATTTCAAAGATTCATGTGTGTCAGGCTCAACTGAGGACTGTTGTTGATGCGTTAAAGTTAAGTTCGTTTTCAAACTTTAGCATAGGGTTAGACGTCTATGCATCCGCGTTCTTGCAATTGGTTCTTTAGTTTCTTTAATGTGAGTTATTTTTGTTCTTCCTTCCTTCTTGCGGCACTTCTACAAAATAAGCCATTCGTTTTGACAGGACCTGTGCTAATTTCGCTTAAACATTTCTTTGCCTTTTTATCTAATGGATGGTAGCGCTAATACGTTTCTGTATTTTAATGGCATTTCTGCCTTTGCAAATCCTCTAATTTGGAACTACCCACCCGTCAGTTTGGAAAATGTGGCCAATTGACCACCAGTTACTTGTTTTGACGTTTCACTCAGTATTGCGCAATTTCGATTCATTTTTATCAGCACAATAAAAATAGCCTTTGTTCAAACTACTTGCGGTTTCTTGAGTTCTTCACAAAAGAGTTCTACGAAGATTCAGCCTAAGCCTACTCTTCCGTAAAGCCTCAGTTCATTGTGTAACTAATAAGGACCCATGTCACTGCTTTTGTGAGATATTTTTGCAAACGTGGATGATTGCCATGTTTGATGCGCATGCTGACAACCAAAACTGAATTAATTTGCGCACAAGTCACCAATAGGGGTAGATGGGAATCCTAACTCATGCAAATCAGCAATGAATGCAAAGCCCAAGTCAGCAGCTAACTCTTCATGCACCTTACAATGCAGCAGGAACGAAGAGGGTATAAAAGTAAGACAGATTATGGCGACCAATGTGAAGGTATAGAGGTCATCAGGTGAGCATGTGATTGAGCCCACGTGGACTCGTGCGCCATCGGCTGACGCGTGGGATTTTGATCCTCTCTGAAATTATTAGCTCTATCCAACACAATGCTGCAGTCAAATGTGCGCAATATTGTGCGCGGATGTTTGGAATCCTCAACTAATTGTGAATGCCCATCTCATGCCTCAGTTTGACAGGTATGCCGTAATGCTATGGTGGCGAATCCACCGACTCAGAGAAGCACCGCTGTTCTGAACTTAGGCTTCTACATTGTGCTTTTTTAAGAGAGTGAGATTTGTCCGGAGGATCTTGCCTCCTGGTAGAAAAAAAACTGGTTCGAACAGGCCGTCTACTGCAGCAAAGAAAGGCTATTGATCCACGGGAGTAGATGTCGTACTTTACTACTCGGGATGTATTATAGTTCTGCGGATTGCTCTTAGGCGAATACCACGCCATTGAAATAGCTGAAATTTAGTACCACAAGAGTGAATACATATTTTGCGACACCACAGAGTTTCCAAATTACACGCTTAATCGACAAAACGATAGAGTAGTAAGGTATTAAAATCTTAATTTGCCTCATATCGTGGTGACTTAAAATAATACTAAGACAAGTGATGTCTCAGAGAGCAACCATAGTAGAGAGGTATTAAAGAAAAAAATACCAAGCTATCTATGAGTTAATTGCTCTCATCTCTTTTCTTTTACACCCATTTCCATAGACGCCTGTAAAAAAGAACCCATAAACCGTTTGATTATTTGCCTCCTTACAGTCAATCTCGACGATAACCTATGACTTGGTCGCACGAAGTAAAAATCGACAGCAAAGGAAATGCTTTGTCTTCCTACTTAGACGTGTAATTTTGACCTCTGAAAGGTGTGGTTTGGTATTAGCTCTATTTATAGACATAAAAATACCAACACCAACCTTCCAATTGAATCCAAACTAACTTTGGCTCATCGGATGCATGAATGTGGGCCGCAGTTATGATCAGAGTGTGCAAAGTGCCAAACTTATTATCAAGATTCCGATTATTTTTGGACTTTAGATGCTCCGCTTGCATCTGTGTCTCATTTTTATTAAGATGTTTAAATTATATTTATTGTTAAAGAACTTCTCATCCAATCAGTAGGTAAGTATTGCTTAATCATATTGATCATACAAAGAGGACATTGCAAAAGCTAGTTTTTGAAGCTTTTGACGGTTAAATCTTTAGGCATTTGTTATTTGCATGGTATGCCAGCTTTGGCTGAGGCTAACCACCGTGCTAATCTCTTTATTAATCCGATTTCCATATACTCTTGCAGTGAGTGTGCGGTATATTGCTAAAATGATGGAAGCGTTTTGTCCACTATGAAAAAGCTATGATGACTTCAGCAATGAAAACGTGCTCATTTGCCACTGCTTTACTGAAAATGCAATCAAGCATAATCGCATGAATGCACATAAAACTAAGCGAATTCCTCTAAAAACTGAACTCACCGAGTGGATTCAGCGACATGGTCCCTGGTAAAAAGGACGATAACTCGACTAGTGACCACAAATGCGTTCAACCTTACGCTTGCGGTGGATTCCATGTTTGTACCACTTCTGGTATATATGCATGTATAGACATTGTGTAGTCAAATTTGAACTGACTCTTCAAATTCCTTACAACTCAACTTGTTACTGCTCTCACTGGTAATGGTAGGAGGAAGGACTTTGTTTATTGAGATCTTATAGCCTGATTTAAAAGGGCTTGATAATCCTCACATTTGGGACTTAATGCCAATAATTTTAATATGAATCGTGGTGAGGGCATACTTTATGCAGCATGAAGGAGTACGAAAAGGGAATTACTTCGAAAGTAAATGCACGTTAGGATTTAACTAGGAGAGGTGCGCATGTCTTCCCTTTAGAAATTGACCTTGCCTATAGGAACCGCCCTGTTGGAGAGTACCGAGTAACAGTGGATTGGACAGCATATGACCGCATCTGGCCAGATAGCGTAATGATTCACGCTGAATTAGCCCTCAATTAGCGATAAAATATTTAATACTGGCTTGTAAAACACGCACCACATGAATTGTATCAGAGTATCAGTGGAGGATGAGATCATTGGCCTTAATCGCCAGTCATGCTGTAACAGGAAATGGGATGTGGCGGTAAAGGTGATGCTGAGTAGTGTAATGCTAGAGGCAAAATGTAGAGATTGAAAAGTCTATTGTTCGGCGTCCGCAAATTAGTGAGGTGGTTATGGTAGCAACAAAACGAGTTGTGCCATTTCTGTGCTCCATTAGCTAGTTGTGTGCTTGTATTCCCTTTGATCTGCCAGAGAATTTGCATTTTTCATCTGACATCACATTCACATTGATTGCTATTACGCAACGCGAAACCACAACGTTTGCCTTTACTTTAGCTTCCGTGATTGCGTATGTGTGAGTAATCCAAGGAATACACGTGCTTTTACATCCACTCCATATAAATGGCATTACTACCTCGCTAGAAATTTTCACACCTAGTATTAGTCATGGTGCGAATCGTGCCTGATTGCAAGCAACAGAAAGACTTTACAAGCACTACACTTATGTGACCTTTTCAAAGGCTGCAATTCAATCGTCAAACAATTTCACTTTATGCAAGGAATGCATATTGGCATGAGTATAATCATTTCTTCCAGGGTTTGATCAGTTGGCTTGATTCTTGATATTTACCTAAAAAAGTCCTAAGCATAAAATATTAGGAAATTTCCTCTAAGATGATAAAACACTCTTGATGAAGTGCACCATGATTTCCATGCCATCATAAATGAGATGATAGGCGTTTTTTGTGACACAGGATACCTTTCTGTTTATTAAAGCGCGCTTAAACAGCCTTATAATTACCACTTTTGTACATTTTCATTTACAAAACATGCATTAAGGTTTGTCAAAAATTGCGGACTTGGAGAAAGTTGCACTTCATTAGTAACTTGAGAATTAGGACACTAAAGGCGGTTGGGAGAATTAAACAAATAACTGTGCGCAGTTTTCCCAACAAATGTTTAGCAGCTAAAGAAGTCCGCTTAATAACTTTGCTAAATACTTAATCATCAGAACTGTTTGTTATCCTTCCCCTACCAGACACAGGCCGGCGCATAATGCAAAACGTACCAATAGCAACAACTGCCATTAGAAGTAACAAACTTGCACTAGCCACACCCACTTCTTGATATTTTTAATATCTGTCGTGCGTGCGATCATGCAAGTGTCAAAGACCAATGCCAAGAAATAGTGAAGAGCATCGCTTGGAGCTCGCAGAAATATTATTAAGGCAATATGGGAAAAAACACTGGATTTTCTCACGCATCATTTTATCAACAGGATAGAGTGTAAAGAAATGTGCATTGTTGGACGTCAGTAAGAATAATTGTGAATTGTCCTATAAGGGAGGAGAAAAGAGAACAAAAAGGCGCATTTCTTTTGCACAAATGAGGTCGTACTTGGTTGATCCTCGAAATGTGAACACGACAAGGGTTATGTAGACCGTTATGTACGAAACATTTGCGGCGACTTGGTGTGAGAGCGTACTCGACTGAGAAAGATCTGCTGCACAAAATATTGAAGGACAATAGTTTCTGGTTTCTCTTTACTTATTATTTAGTGCGCAGGCACTATGAAGTGCACTGCGAGTGGAATAAGTGACTTATAAATGAACAGACTAGTAGTCTTTGATATTTACCCTCATCTCTTCAGCTCATGCGTATGGTGGACAACCGTTTGCCTAGCCTCCTCCGTGTTCTAAGTCAATGTAAGTGCAGATCATTCAGTTGCAACATTCCTAACGCATTAATGTTGATTAGTATATAAGATCAGTGGTGGCATAATAGGTAATATGCTATCCTAACTAAAAAACAGAGACAATGTTGGTGGAATGCATCGAAAGCTAAACGCTACATTATAGTGTGCAAATTTTAAAGACCGCTTTTAAACGCGGTAATTACTTTAGCCTTTTGCAGTGATAATCCATTTTTCCTTTTGCATAAACTCGCAATCTTCTCAAAAGCCGCATGTCGTTTGATTCATCTCTCTCTGAGCATAGCCCATGCAATCTAAGCATATATTCTTATGCGAAATCCACTCATTAGATATTAGACAGAAAGAACGAAAAAGATAAAATGGCCAACTTTGTGTTCGTTAGAAACACGAATCTTCCTCGGGAGTCGATGACCCTCCGTTTCTTCCCGAGACTCGTGTACAAAGAACCCTTCATTCCTGCATGCGCTGATGTACCAGAGAAAGGCTATTCAAATTCAACTTTATTGAGTAAAAGCCTAAATAAATGACAATAATCTTAACGGAATTGTTGGCCTATGGAGGAAATAATAAAAACGGGTCTGTTCTAGCATTAAATAGTGACACCTCACCCTCTTTTTATTTGACTGATTCTTGGTTATTCAATTTATTCCCATTTTTCCTTTGTTACTAATACGCTTCTCAACACCTGGTCTGTTTCAAAATCTGTTTTTACACTTACAGTATTCTCATCCAATAACTCTACATTGTTGACACCTCTACAGAGTCTTCCTTCTCTGCCTTCTGAATAATGCTTACTGCTCAATGCTGTAGATTCCACTTTAAGTGTCAGTAAACGGCCAATTTGAATGCACATAAAGCAGTGCTCATTCGTCTCTTGTTTGCTCATTGTTAACTATGGCTATCATGGCAACGCTGGAAAGCTAACTGTCTTGATAATCGCAGGGGGCTTCGATAGATTTCCTTGTGAGGTTCCATTGGGTATTGGTAAATGATTGTGTAAGGTGGCATTGTACAGTCTCAAATATGAGATGGCCCTTAGTAAACTATCTTTCTTAAAAAAAACCTGTCAGCTTCTACAGATCTTTCTTCTCTACGCTGTAGTCACTCTGCTATGTAATCACTCAAATTTTCCTAATATTTGAGTTAAAGTACCACTTCTTTGTACAACAATGACTAGAATGCAAAATCAGAAGTCATGATCGAATTCTCCACTTATATTGATCGTATGTCGACCAGTTAAATACACAGTTAAGTGTACGTCCGTAAGGATGTCAATGCAGCTCGTTGGATTGCACTAAAGCACCGGAGAATAAACGTTTACTACTAATCTTATAAGTACTGAAAGATGCAATGCGATTCAAGTGCCAATAACCTGTGATTTCATGCTCAACCATGCAGCTGCCTATAACCGTCGATGCGATGCATGTCTTACCATATCATCCGGGTAATGCTCATCTAAGCTCAGATTGTCACATCCGCCCATATCACACAGTAAATACTCACGCCTTATTAGGCCAACAAATGCATATAAATAATAAAAAATAACCATAAATCTCACTAAAGGCTTACAAGTCTTGTTAGCGCAGATAAGCTTGATCGCAATCAGCTAAGCATTTCATGCAAGAGGCCTTTAAAGTAAAAGAAATCAAAGCGTTGCAAAAAATAATCACTGTGGAAAATCACCTGATAGATGAAACAATACCTACCGAAATCGTGTGAACCCATGTGATCTTGCAATGCCTCTAGAGTCACACACGCTTCGCGACACATTGGACAGTAGAGGTGCATTCCCAAATTATTCATTCTCTCGACCGCACTATGGTCCACTAAAGAATTGATTTAGGAATAGTTTGCATGAGACGTCAAAGGTATTGCCAAGGAACAGAGCAGTATCTAGAATGAGTCGGAAATTAGCAGAGGCAAACTCACGCATGTGTTTTCTGATATGATGACGGAAGAGCAAATCGAAGTTGGCAAACGGGACGAAACATACACAGCACACATTGTGATCGGAGTCTATTTTTGCAGATTAAAAGTGCCTGCGTTACTTTTGACATGTGACGGCATAGAAAGACCAATAGGGACTTATACAATTATCTTCTTACCTCTTTGATGTCGCAAGAGTACCTGGAAAGTTCGGTGAAGCGTCCGGCACACTGGACAAAGCAGGTTAGACAATCCTGAAACAGAAAAATAGATATAAAATAAGATGCTGAAGTACTGCCGCGATTCGATTAGATTGGCAACTTTCTGCGCAAGTCTTTATCATTTGTCTTAAGCCAAGTGTTATTGGATTCAAAGCGCTTTATCGATTCATGAGCTGACACATTATTACTTTGCACAAGAGACGTAAACATACATAAGGGCACACTTATGCATATTTGTGGATTCATATGCGCATTAATGCAAGTGAAAGTAGAAGTTTATTTTAAAATCAAAAACTGCTTACTACGATGCGCGAGTTCCAAGTTTCCAATGTATAAGATGAGGCCTTCGAATGGCTCCATGCACAGGTTGCAAACGTGAATATCCATTTCGGTGGAGAGCGATACAAAATGCGTCGAATTTTACCACTGAGGTTATGGTGAATGAGTGAGTAGGCAAGGCGACTTCTTGGATCTGTCCTCAACCTTGCGTGAGATTAAAATGGAGGTGAGCAATCGTCAAGCGTTTGGTCAAAACTATGGGCGACGCGAAGACTTATTTTAATTTCATTGCACCTTACCTGCTTATCCGTCCTGCTTCTTAATGATGGAATGTTTTCAAAGTTTAACTTATTAACAATGGATGAGTTGTTTGCTGGGTATGTCGTAAAGCTTTGTTTTAGCATGATTAAATCGATGTTCATCGCAATCTTGACAGCAAGGAAAAAAATCCGTTTTAATAATCCAGGAATTATGAAAATGAGGCACAAACTTCTAAGCTGCAACAGCAAGTAACCGAAAACTTGCTTTTTGGAAGGGGTGTTTGACCCTCCTGCTTGCTTTTAAATCAGTAGTTCTGTCCGGCATAGTGCTGTGTCATCAACGAGCGCAACGTGATGCACGGGAGTCTAGAATCCTTAACAGGCTAAGACAGCCCATCTCAGAGGCTTAGCAAAAGTAGAGCTCATGAGCCATCTGATTGCTTACATCTTCACTGCGTTAAATTCACAATTGATGGCAGTCGTGGACTTAGTTGTAAAAACAAGAAGCAATAGCACAGTAGCGTTGTTTACCACGTATGTGATGACGAGTTTAAAGAAGGAAAATTGCTTAATATCAGTTACAAAAACCTCCGGTTCCTGATCTAGTTATATGTGACTGTTCTCTTGTCATTATTTGAATTCACTCAACTTCCTTGTTTGCTCTGGTAACGTGAGCAGCTGCAGCATCCATATGGATGACCATGCAATTCCGCTTAAGCCCGCTTGGCAATATTCTCCTCTAAATCAATAGCACTTCATTACGGGGCATAAAATGAAAAACCTGCATGTCTGATGGAATTCTGTAGTCATTTGGTGAGTGATTTGTGCAAGCTATCACTTGCAATGTCATGAGTAGCTTACCTTTAAAAATGCCTAATTGTTGCTAATGGGCCCTAAACAATCATATGCATGCACTGAATCCATGGAAAATGTGTAGCATTTTTCACAACTATGTCAGTTGTCATCAAGCTTCAAGCACTCATTTCAAATGATCAGTGAGCAAAATGCAGTCAGGCCTGTATAAACCTTTAGCGTCGCATCAGGTGGCTTTAACACTGCCTTCTTCTTGATTTACTCCAAAGACAATTTTTAAATGCTATTCGAATGATTCTCACTCAGTCGCTCGCCTCCAGGCTGACGTTAAACTTACTCAATTTTCCCGGACATACAATCATATAGTAGTAGCATCCTTGAGCCGTAAGGGACGTTAGGTCATTGAAAACTTCCTTACAGCTACGAAGACTCTATTCATTAGAACTCAGTGGCAGAATGCCATACTGTGGGCAATGTGCCTGTGATTTCGAAGGGGTTCTTCATCACACCCTGACAATTACGTCAGCTGCACTGCAGGTAGAGCGAATCCCTCAACTCAAATGTTACACGTCAAGGTATCTAAAACCGCTAATCCATGAGTAATCTTATTTATATTGTCTTGTATAACTAATTTCTATCAAATTCGCCACCTTTACTGTTTCAAAGGCATATGACACCGAATTTCTTAGAAACTCAAAGATGGTTTTTGTACGTGTTTAGAGGTATGCGAAATTGCTTTGTGCTAGTTGATGGGGGTCGGGATAGGTTGTTTTATTTAACGTTAGTTTTCCTCATTTAACTGCAGCATATGGTCTTCGAAATAGAAGTATCATGTCCACAATGTTATCTCTATCTTAATCAGCAGCGGAGATAATAGTAAGCGCAGATGATTGGTCACTCATTATTTGCCAGAATACAAGCAGGGTCGTAAGTGCTAGTGGTTTTTGAACAACTCAGCAAATAATGTAACAAGTCGAATGAAGCCTTTTGATATCATAAATATTTGAGGCCAACATTGGCACTGGTGGTTTTACGCAGGCATAAAAAGCAGTTTGGTCTTTGTTATCGCTCACTGCAGAGTGCGCGCCTGCTCGACGTGACTCTAAAATTTCCCGTGAAACAATTAAAAGATGCGCGATTTAACTTTTTTTGTTCATCCATTTATTCTGCTGCTTCACTCGATTATGGGTGCGGCGAGACTAAACATATATGGTAGCAAAGTGTCGCAGAAGGAATTGAAAAAATATAGAAGTTTATAATTAACCGCTAATTTTTGCCAGTCTTGCTTCTACCTTTAATATAAAAGTTGTGGCTTCAAGATTCCATGAGCGTTCAAAAGGATACCGAGGGGCACCATTCGTGTTAACTTACAACAGAACTTTAAGCATTTTGGAATGATCTAGGAGTACTTTGTTAATGATGACCTCTCTGAAAAACCAAAGGAGAGAAAAAATAGATTGGCTCTGCTATAGACTGCTGACGTACAAAAAGCGTGGGCTAAGACACTGCTATCCTAATCAAACGAAGTACCTGCAAGAATAGAGTTAACTGACTACTCCATTTTTTGAAAGCAAAAAGGATGAGAAATTCACGCAGAAATTAGCGCAGCGACTTTAGTACTAAGGAGTTTCTAAATGGATGCCACTCCGTAAGCAATTCACTTTATTTGGCTTAATGAGCACTCAACTGCACCTTCTGAGAAGACGTTTTTCATTGCTTACCAACTGCACTACTCTGGTCATTAAATGGGAAGTCGTGCATACTTGCAAACAGAGACCTGAGCAAACACACAATACCATGCACGCGCAATGTTGTTTGTTTTACAGAATGAATTACTAAAATTCACCAATTTGCATTTAAACGAGGAACGTTATCGCCGTTCATTTGTCTCCAAGACATAAAACATCTGCCGTGTTGACATTAGAGTTCATACTGAGCATTTAATTAAATGACGTTACATGACCATGTTCATCACTGATCCTTCTATCCCCTGCTTCATCTGACTGCCTAGTCATCAGCCGATATTCCGCACATTCATCTTGAAATTGCTTCTGCTTCGCTCTTTAAGAACCGACCACGATTTCCACAAGGAACTCCACTAAGAATTAACACAGCTGATCATATGTGGTGGGTGCAAGTCGGTCCAGTCAATCCTACAAAATGAACCCGGCCTAAACTCGAGGCTCTGTAGGTTTTGCTGCCAATCATATCATACCGTATTTTAATAACTCAATTTGAAGGGACTTGTGAGATTTGCCTACTATGGCTTGTCACTTAACTATTTCCGCTTCACATTCAGAAAGGCTCCATGTTGTTAGCAAGAATAGCAATTTTCCTGCCGTGTAGCTGTTGATCTTGTGTACTAGGCCGCAAAAATGTGCCAAAAATATCATACCCCAACGGCAAAATAGTCATCCACACCTACATCAGCGAATAAAATTTATGAGGCATAACAGGTTGGTGAATAAGCCTTAAAGGGCCATCAAATTATCCATCACTTGAACATTCTTTTACTCTCCATGCACTTAATGGTGCTTGCGCACTACATGGTAGGTAATTTAAGATGAAGTTCTCACATATACGAATACCGGCCCACCCTTTACTACGCAGATAATATTTCTGGGTCAAGTGCGTCCTCTCATCAAGATCGCTGCAAAATTTCCGCATGCGATGGTTTGTAGACCCCATTAAGTTTTTGCATGTTTGGAATCAGAAATTACAGCCCTGAGTGCGTGAAGGAAACACTGCTTCTTGTTTTTCTTACTTGCCTTTGTAAGAAGTGTCAGGGGACTCAGGACATTACACCTCAAACTGTTGCCATATTAATTTGTAAGATTACCTCACGCCCTTCTCTCCATGTTGCTCTGGTAATAATTCTTCAAGCTCCAATTGATGCCCTACACCATTTCGTGGCACTAGTTTCCGACACCCACATGATCACATTTCCAATATGAAGTCAACATGGGGATAGAATTTAAGGTGGCAGTTGCAGAACTGCCTCCTTTACGGACGGATACTTCTATACGCGTGAATGTTGTCCCAACTTGTGTGCAGTTAAAAGTAACTACTATTTTTAGATCAATTTTACTGAGCTGTCATTTGATGCTGCATAACTTTTGTTGCAAAAGTGGTTTAAGGGATTACCAGATTTTAGCTTCCTCCGAATTCACAAGTTTTTACATGCCTTAGAATATGTTACGTGGAAGAACCTGTAGAAGATGTGACAAGCTGCTTGGAGGAAAACTGTCAGCTTAACATAGAGACCACCTTATCCAATGAAGTTACAAAGGCCTAGCTGTATGAACGGATTGATAGCTAGGCAACAAAAAAGCAAGTTTGCCTTTGGGCAGTTGAATTCGGTTGGAAGGAGTGACCGTGATTTAAAAGGCGTGGGATGGCTGAAAAGATAAATTGAGAGATCTATCAAATATGCTGCAGCTAGTAAAGTTCTTTGATGGGCGTCAAGGAAGCATTTTGTTTTGAGCATAATTAGGAAGATGGGAAAAATTAGTAGGCATTGTTTCTTAGAATGCGCTGTGACACTTGAGAATGAGAGGTGGAGAAGAGAGTTATAATTGGGAAGGCTAATTCAAGGCGGAGCCTGAACGGCCATCCCATTAAGCGGTAGGTGGCGTATCATAGCCCAAAAATTCCTGCTCGTAAATGTCTAGTTCATTACAGTGTTAGCCGGAACGACTCAGTAGCAATTCACTTGTAGGTGTCGATCATGATGGAGTTCAAGTTAAACACCACCTTCTAAGAGAGGCTTGCATTTGGAACACCTCGTCAATGTAGGCTACGGAACTCAACTTTATCCTCTGCTTCTATTCATCTTTCTACCTTCTCCCTTAATGTTTTCTTGGCATACTTCCACGCCACTCCTTCAAGATTTGTGGCAGCATCTAGCCATCAGTGACATGCTACACAAATCTCTCCAAAATCTTCTTTGCATTCTCATTAACTCGCAGTCTTCTTCTTACCGTTTCTGACAAAGGCTCACGTCATAGCTGTTACAAATACGTCAGCCATATTACCTTTGGCCCGATCATGGCGGAGAAATAGTGGGACGACGGCCAGTTTAACGTTGTGTTCTTGCATAAGTTAACAAGCACTTTATTTTAATCAGCTTTAGCCTCTTCTGGTATTTTAACAATATCAGACTTACGTAAATTAGAATAGAAATTGTGAGGTAGAAACTTTTAGCTTGTAGCGCATGGGTGGCCCATTTGCTTGCTGTTTCGGCCAGTTCATCTTCTTTTTAGAGGCAACAAACAATTGAAATCGGGATAGGACAAATCAGCAATGAATAAAAGTCCCCTAAAATTTTAGTTATTCTAGTCTGCATCTGTGGCAAATATGTAAAGAGCGGCTTCAACCTGATAAATCAAGTGCTCAACTGCATGTAGACGTGACTAAAATGCTTACATTCAAACTGGCGTTTCCCCTAAATATTTGCTTTTGGTGAAGCCACTTTCAGACGCAATAATAAAAACAATCATCGACGTGGAACCAACAACCTTGTTTTAAGATTGAACCATCGGTTATTATGCTGACCTATCTATAGGACTATATTCGATGAAACAAAAGTCCTTTCCCTCATGCTGCTTTCCTACGTGCCAAACAGTGAAACGAATACCCGCAAGATCTATGGAAATTCCAACTTTAGTAGTGATAACCGATCGCACGTACGGTCCCAAATCGTGTTGTAGCTATCAGGGTTGCACGTTAGTTTCGGTAAAATCAAAATTGGTAGCGTCAAGCTAGCTAGGTTGTAAGAGTTTGGCTGCAGAAGGGTTGAAATTCTTACCACTTTAATCAAGTTTGCAATTACATCATTATTTTTGCGATTTATGATAGATTGTTTGCCAAAACTTCTCGCGTATGTTCAATAACTCTTTTCCTGCAGTTACACTATGTGGCGCACCTATTTGTCAACCATGAGGAGTAACCTAGTAAAGCCCGATAAAAGTATCTTAATGTGCCTTTTGACCTTAGCCTCAGGTCATGAGCCGATAAAGTCCAAAACCGCTGAGTGCCTGATAATGATCGGTCTACGTGTTATTAACCATCCCCATCCCCTTTCCGCCAATCTCTATGTAAGTCTCCATCCTGCCACCCTGACAATCCAATGAAGTTAAAGGATCAAAAGGGACAAGAATCGTGAAGAATCTAGATAAGTTAAGCCTCCATCTTCCCTATCTTCTGCTCCATCTCTTCCACCTCCTTCCCAACTTCAATCGCATGCGTTGTTCCAGCATCGCCAGAACTGGCATCCGGGTGTATTTCACTTATCAAGGTAATACTTTCGGTAACGCCTTCAGTAGTGTCATCAGATAAATATTCTTATTTCCTCCAAAAGTCGATTTTTTTGAATCCGATGAATTACTTGGCTGTAAACATAAGTAGATGATATAGTTCAGGAACACGCGGAAACAGAGCGAAGGAAATAAGAAACGCTGTGTTACAGCACTGCGCGGAGAATCTGACGATAAACTTTTACTCATCCTTTCTTTTACTCTCCTTCTGTAAACGCCTTGACTTTGCAACGCACTCAATTATTCACTTGCTCACCAGGATGCTTTCTCGCCGCCGGAGAGGTAAGAGCATTCGCATGAGAGTAAAAATGGTCAGCAGAACCGCACCTTTGCTAGCTCCATAGCAATCACAAGAGGTGATTGTGAATGTCAGTAATCAATTAATGTCTCGCACTACTCTCACTATTCCTAAAATGCCTAATAACCGTTCTTGCAAAAGAAAAAACATTAAAAGCAAAAAGTCGACGACAAGCATTAACAACAGGACAGCGCATTGGAGTCAAAGAACATTAGTATTAGTGGTTCTTCTCATTCTGTTTTACCCACTTTTCATGTAAAACAATGAAAAAAGCTCGGTCAAGGCAAAAAAACGCAAACGTAAGTAATGTCCGCTCCCGCATGACCACTTAGACGGAATGCTGTCTAAAGTTTACACCAGATGGCACTGAGGGATATCAGGTGACACTTGCTGCCAATCGATTTACTCGTGTCAGGTTCAAATCGGTCCACCACATAAAAACCGTCAACTGTGCTGTTCTGCGCGTTGTATCTTCTATAAATATTCATCTTGCTCTGACGCGCTGTCGCTGTTGCCATTTAGTTGTTCACCCATGCCTCCTTCCCGTTTTGCTTTATTCTCACTTCCAGGTCTTATTTTTATCTAGCACTTCTGTCGCTGGCCTCTATCTCTTCGACACCATTCATCAACCCCTCCTGCGTCTCAAATGTGTCGAAAGGGCCATACTAGATAGACATCATAGAGATTAAGGGCAAGTCATGGTACTAAAAATCCCTCTACTTGTGCCATCTTTTCTTTTTTTCGCCCTAAATTCAGTTGCGTGCATCAATTCAATATTCTCACAGCTAAAGTCCGGTGTAAATACATGGAAAGGGAACCGTGACTAGCACTTTCAAGCGTGCAATTCAAAAACATTTTGAGCTTCTTCTTCAAAGGCATTTTTTCAAAATTTTACTTTGTTACCTGTCTGGATGAGTAGACACTTAAATCGGCTTAGAAGCATATGGTAGAAGGCAGAAAAGAAATAAAGAACACTGCACCACAGCTCTGTGCGAAATCGTCCTATGGTACTTACTTGCGATCTTCTTTTGTCCATTTCCACGCTAGCCTTCTCCAGTCTAGAGGCCTCTCAATTCTTCACCTTTAATCTCAATCATTCCCCTGTCTCATTAAGCTTACCATTCATTTTACTTGGCTCCCGCTGATGAAACGCATAGACCACCATTGCATTCCGGAATGCAAAGCAACTATTGTTTTAACCATAGGATTGAATGAACGCATCAAAAATGCGTCTTGTTCATTTCAATAGCAATCTTTATGAATGGGTTGCCGAGTTCTCATCTATCTTGTACGCCTCATCCTCATAGGTGAAAATGTTATGCAGGGTGCTCTCAACTTCCTTGTCCTATTGAGTTAAAAGCGTGGAGCACACACGGTAAGACATAATGCGATGTGTAGTACTTGAGAGCCTATTAAGTATAATAGGAGAAATTCAGCAAAAATGCGTTACAGCAGGGCTTGAGAAAAGAGGACTCCTTACTCCTCCGCACTATGTGTAAGGTATTGAGCTCATTTGCCGCAATCGTGGTCTTTTTCCCCATTGACTTAATTGACGTAGTTAGTAAATGGCGGCATCGAACAAAGCACATGTAGCATAACTTAGGACTTTCGCTTAGTATTCTGCAATAGTACGTTTTTTAAAAATAAGTTTGAACAACAGCAGTTGTAAATGAGTAAAATTTGCTATCGTATAATTCAGTTCAGCATTCTAAGGCACTGGCGTGGCATCATCAACATGAGCGGCATAGTTGGTAGGCGTTTTTTGGTTGATTGCTGCCCATTTTGATCAAAATGCTAGAAGACGTTGCGTTTTACGACCATTAATCGAATGCTGTCAGTTTCCTACAACGTAGAAACGCATAGCACAGGCTCTTACTAAGGCCAACGCGTAAATTTTGGATATAAGCATCTTAAACCCTTTGCCCAAAGCGACAGAGATAATGTCATGGAATTTCGCTGTTTTGACAATGCAGGTGGCAAAACATCATTCTTAACGTTAGCTAAAGCAAGAATGGGGACTAAGCAACTTCTTAGTTGTCAGATGGGCAAAATATAGCTGATGAATGATCGACGACAGTGAGATCAGCGGGAGCTCTTCGCCGTCGTGTGTGTCTGCATGCGCTGTGACATGTTCGACCGATCGAAAAAGACAGGTCGGCAGATTAGGCAGAAGAAGAGCTTATCCTTTTGCTTTCCTCTTTCTTCCTCTTTCCTGGAGGATTTACCTGCGACATGATACCTAATCACAGAAAAAAACATTTCCACACGCGCAAGTGACTTTGCTGGTGCATTCGTAAAGAGAAGGAGCTGGCACATGCTTTCTTACACTTTAAGCATCGCAAAATCCTTCGCTCTTCCTCATTCACTTCATTACCATTCACTTCATCAAGAGGTGCAGAGAAGTAGACGATGTTGTTTTCATGCCACTGTCATGCGGCTCAATGTTGCTTTTGCATGCTGCATAAGGCACAGTAAATCATGTCTCGGAAAGTAGATAGTGGCAGCAAGCGAGGTGATCGGAGAGTTGCATATCGAATGCACTAGACCGCATTAATGGAAGATAAAGATGGAATTAGGACAATATGGCAGTGCAAGGAGTGACAAGCGGGTCATAAAGCTGTAAAACCGATTCAGGCTATGGGCATAGGTTTTGGCTGAAAGAATGCGTAGACAGACCTGTCGCGAGGCTCTTGTCATTGCATCCAATTTTACTCTGTGATATTGGTGACGAGTTAAATTGCATTTTGCCTGCTATTGCAAATTGTCATATTGACCTCCTGGTCAAAAAGATACTGCACATTCTAAACCAAATTTTTGCACCATGTTATTATTGCTGGTTAAATTACGGTATTGTGCTGCGAATACTTGTAAGTGCGCCTAGAAGTGGGACCAGCAGCAGTTCAGTCGTTTTTGTCCCACATTGAACAGATAATTCGATAAAAAAAATCAAATTACAGGCATAACTTGCCGGTCCAGTTTTCCATATGGGACGTTTTAGGTCATGCTTGCATGGAAAGATGCATGTGTAGACACATAACCAGGATGCTTCGTTGAGAAAAATTTATTTTACGCTGGATAATTCGAAAGAAAAGCAACGCACTGCAGTGCTCTCCTTGTGTGTTGCTGCCTACCTTCTCCTTACACATCCCACGAAGTTTTGATAAGTGGAGCTGAGCATATACCTAGAAGTAATGCCCACTACCGGTGTTGTTGTATACGTGTCTTGGAATAAATTGTGCATCACTATGGAAACAGAATGAGAACGGAACATAAGGAAGCAGTCAAGACGGTCTGTGGTTACTCTCTAAGGCTTGTGCTATGCTCTTCTTCAGAATATTAACGCAAACACCGCTGGAAATGGATTTGACATTAGGCCACAGTGTCTTCGCAGCTAAGTGGACAAAAATACGATCGAAACCATTTTACATCCGTAGCATCTCAACTGACAACCTTAAAGTGGACCATCTTACCATGAAAGTCAAGGAAACCGGTGATTGCTACCTTTATCAAAGCAAGGAGACATTCAATATAATTGTGAGCGATGACATGCCTGTGTAGGTGTAACACCAATGTTGTTCGCTCTGTCAAATGCATTGGGGTAGTGCTTTATTTAACCTTGGGCAACATTCTGCAGCGATTCGTTAAAAAGCCTAATCACAGATAAAAAAAAAACAAAAAAGCGCTTTTGACCTTTTGAACTACAGATATGGGTGGGCTTTAGAGCGGAAAATGTCAAGTGTGGACTTCAATGCCACCTTATTACTCCAAAAACATTCATAAATTGATGCAGCATATTGAACAACTAAAGTGCTAGAAAACTTTCCTTAGCGATATTCTACATGGTGCTCTTGCGTTCATTGCGAAATTATGCTGTGCGTCTCAAGCAGGACATAAGGATACCGCACTGTTTATTGTCTTCATGGTAATCGTATTCCCCACCCTAGCTGAGCGGTGGGTTGAAGATGTAAATGCAGCAGACTGCTGTGCGGGAATATTGCCGTAATTTTACTTCCTTACCTTCTCAACTTCACTATTTGATCTCGAGACCTACTTGCATGCCCTTTTGGGCACTTTTTGAAGAGAAATACACAATTACATGATCAGAGATTAAATACCTGTGCACGGGATTTCAGGCAAACCAAGTACAGGGAATCTCACGGAGTGATTACACCTTTACGAATGGGCTTATTACAAATGCATGCAAACACGGTACACAACTACGGGTTTTACCATTTACAGTGACCACTGGTCGCTGTCTGATACTTTTTACATTGCATTTACTTATCTTGCCGGATTCTGATAGAATTTTCTCGAAATCATACCAATTAGTAAAACCATGAAACTTTGGATTCGCTACTGAAGACTGAATCGTAGCCCTTACAATAACATATGCATCACGATTCCCTATTCTTCTGTGTGTCGAGTCGCCTTCACCAAGGTGTACTTGCGCCCAACCCTTGAAGCTATATTGTGTGGCACGTTAGATATGTCACGTTGTTGATGTCGCAGGTGTTCATCAATTTACATGTTCTCCTTTAAAATAAGTTTCTAATAAATTTTGATTTTTTGCTCACATCAGAGGGGTCTTGAAGGCTCTCTGTTTCTGGGCAGAGCAACCAAGCAAAGCAGATGTGCGTACAAGATCAAATACCTTAAAAATTTGCACGTTCTATTTTGAATGCAGTGTGTCCGTTCACAAAGCTGTAGGTGCACATGGTACGATACGTGCGACGGATGGATAGGCTTTGGGAGGGAAGAGTTTAAGGGTTCAGCTAAGGCTCCTAGCACAATGCCTTCCAAAATATCGTTTCGTTTTAGTAGTCGATCGAAAATGATACATTCGCCTTTGACTTTGTCTAGTGGACGACCAATTTGCCTTACAGCCCTTTCCTCTAATCTTTGCCGATTTCTTGAACTAATTTAAGCGCTATCGTATCGTCAGCAATCTACTATGTACAAAGGTTTACTCTTAATAATAGTTTTATGAGATTTATTTGCTTCGGCACCACAGTTTAGATGTCACCTCTGAGTGCTTGCGTGGTTTATCATTTAAGCGTGTGGCTATCGCTATCCCTAATGTGTTGCGTGACTGTCGGTTTGAGTAAAATTTGGGTGGTTTTGCTTTAACTATTGCTCTTGCCTTAATACATGCAGCACAGCTCACATCATTTAGAGTTATTCCACATGCAGATTTTATTCATGCCTTTTTGCACTATTTGCTTACTATAGCGTTCGGGGTGGCTGGTCGCATCGACATGTTTCTATCATTCGCCGATTTTCAATTGCCTTTTCTGTCTTGGTTGGCTATAGCTCATTTGCATCACGTACAACGTATTTATTAGGGCAAATATTTTGCTTCTTTACCAATGCTTGATTCGTGAGACCAGGAATGATGCTTTAATGAAGTTAGCATGTCATTTGTACTCCCGAAAAAAACCCAAGTGCATTTAAATAAGGCTGCAGGAGGATGTACAAGCTATGTTCTTTGCACAAGTTAATTAGCTAAATGCATGAGGCGTGGTTTTGCAACGTGCAAGAAGCAAACTACGATAAAGGTTGCGGTTTTGATATTTAGTTTATCAGACGATGAATGATGACTTAGGTTACAACTAATAACATTTGGTGGATTAGCCCTCGGTAACTTCCAGCCATGATGGTAGGCCATTTTCCGTTATAATAATAGAGGGCCTGTCTGTAGAGGATGCTTTTAGTAGGCTCTGCTCTCCATGCGATTTGCATTATCGTAAAGCAAAGTGTAGTAACATTTCTCATTTGCATTGATGCGCAATGTAATTAACGGTTTAGAAATGAACCCGTAACCTTTTTACGATGGTGACATGCCCAAATCGATTTTTGGTCCTAGGTCGCAGCAACTGCAACTCATGCACTCACAATTCAACGTGCGGTAATGCAGACGCCCCAATGGCTATGCTCAACAATGAACGGCCGCTGAGGACTACCATTACCATTGACTTGCGACCGACATCCATTACGCCACTGACATTCTTTGATGTCTTACCACTTCTGCTAGGCCTAGGTTATTGTCATTATAACGTGCTGACCACAAGGTGCCTAAGGACCTCTAACCTACCATATGATCCTGCGTCTACTCAGCCACTACCCCTGATGCCCTACATTGTGACAACCGGCGTATGTACTGTCTCGCCTTCAGTATGTGCTACAGTCATTCGTAGCAGTTAAGTGACAGCTTTTATTAAGCCACTATTTAATGATGTATTTTTCGCACCTTTTCATATGGCTACATATTTAAGGTATCATAAATGCATTTCAGGGCCTTCCTATTGCGTCTTGATCCCAGTTCCTTACCTGTGGCATTGAACATCGCAGCATCCGTTTGGCGTAGACTTAGAGATTCTGAACTCACGAATCGGCTGCTGTAGTTGGTTCGGATTTCGCTTCTGTGTTTCTGTACTTCGAGTTATTTATTTATTAGACCCCAAATTATGGGCCCCTTGTGCATCAAATCCCATTGCTAGGGCTACAAATGAGCGCAAACATCAAAGTGGGCAAAGGGATAGGCACAGAAAACAGATCCCTATGTGGTGTTACGCGTTAGAATTAGGAGCTTATCATGATGTCAGTGAGATATCACGTCTGCAACTCACAGCTATCAACGCTTGTCAATAACTCACTGCACGACTCATACGACTTTGCACAATTGCACCAAAGAGAAACTCTTAGCGAGGCCGAAATAAGATGATCTGAGGAGTGTTAAGTGCCTAAATTTTCCTTGATGACGATCAGCTCTTGTACGTTATCACAGCTTTGTTTTAAATACACCTATTCCAATCTCAAGGTATTTCCGAACTCACTAATGTACTCAAACTTACTAGATCTGAGCTTCAGTTATGCCTGCAACTCCATTTGATTGTGCTGTTCATGTGATTGGTGGTGATTTGTCTCATTGCCTAGCTGTCACGTAAAATTAAAAAAATTACGCAGTCTAACTAGATTTCGTCAATTGCATTCCGTGACATTACAAAATGCAGTCAGTTATGGCGTGAACAAGCATCACTCGCTAACTGATTGCAGGTCGAGAAGACATCGCGTCAGGTGGCATTACAGCATTGTCCTGGCAACCAAACCTCCGTCTGCTTACCCACACTAGAGCATCTCTCATTGTGAGCCCAGAAATGAGTTCTACTCGAGTAACAGTCGGTTAAGCGTGAACATAACTTCTGCAGAACTGAAGAGGCACACTAGTGGGTATTCAATTTATAGTGGAGAAGTCCATCTTCTTCTCAAGGGATGTAAATGTAGATGTAGACTTGGCCCAAATGCTAATGCTTTGGATTCGCAAGTTGGAAGCGGGGTAGAGTGTTGAACAAGCGACCCATTATCCTATGCCCAGCGTTAACTTAATGAGAAAGAGACTATAAGGTGTGTGCGGGCTTGACTGTGTTTGACTGAAATCCCAGCCTACTGGAAATGAAAATGATGGCATCAGTAGGGGATTTGCATAGATTAATCCTACCACATCGATCGCCTTCTGCTCTAGAGCTGGTAATGACTCTGCTACCCTCAATTATATCAGCACGTTTGCTCACTGTTAAGCAAAGGAACAGATAGTCTTCCTTCGTTTAATGTCAACGTATTGCGATAGGGCTGAAAATCGCATAGACGCAGAGCAACGACTTCGCTCACGCATGTCGCTTGGGTTAGCGTCACATGCAAGGAGCCAGTAGGAAACATACTCTTAACTGATTGGCTTACTTTAAAGCATGCGCCGCTACAGTACATGGATCGGGTTGGTTTACTGGTGGCGCTGATGACAAACTTGAGCTCACAAAGTGCAGAGGAGAGAAGTGGTCGGACGGTCACATTCGAAGCGGATCATGGATTGCAAACTTGCTGAGCAGTGGCAGGCGTACTACAGCCCATGATTCTCTGCTCGTAATGATCTAGTCATTCTAGTAGGTCCATGAAGGAGTTCATTTCACACATCGTCTTCCAGGAGATGCCCGCATCAGGATAGACTTCGCACGACACCATCAATACAGGTAGCGTAACTCATCTTCTTCCTCTTCTCTTTCTCTTTCACCGTTTTCTGTACCTTCACCCTTGATGCCTTCTTCGCAGCCTTGCCTGCCACTACCTCAAGGGTCATGACAACCTCTTCCCATTAGTGGAACGCAATACCATTGCTGACAAAGTTCACGTCGCCAATGCCATAGGCGCCAGCCCATCGCAACTGCCACAAATGGGTCATTAATCTTCTCTTTGGCCTGATTATATAGAGAGAAGAGCGTGCTAACATCCTGTTATAGTTCAACACCATTGCTATGATGCTACTTTTGCATGAGCCTGGAAACACCACTTTGGTTGGCCTTAGCCTGATCGTTTGTTGTATGTACTACTACTAGTTGTTGGTCAGTACGTCGTGCTTACGTAAATCATGATGAAAATGTGGGGAAATAACATTCTGCTGTTAGTACATTTGCAACTCATTTGCTTGTCTTTTGGGCCATTTCATCTACTTTCTAGAGGAAGCAAGCATTCCAACTCGGACCAGGGTCACTTGAATTAGTCCGTGCTATACGGTAATGAGCTTAAAAAGTCAACTGTTCCAAATGCATGTTGGGTGACTTTAGTTGGGAAATTCAAGCTCACACTTACAAATGGATGCCAGTCAATGCGACGGTCTCTCAAAAATTTATCTTTGGACAAAACCTGGGGGTGGCATATAAATAACCCTACTTGTCGATTTGTTCCGACATTGAAATATCGATAGATGTGCTAGCTTGCTCATAAATCTGTCCTTAGAAAAACAAAAGTCTTGTCCTTCCATGAGCAATGCTTTTTCATGCAACAACCAGTGGTACTAGTGCCTACATGAACTACAGAAACTTTAATATTAGTGCCCATATTTAAATGCATGCAAGCCCCAGATCTTTTTGTAGCAGTGTTTGTGTCGAGCTAGAGAGCTAGTAAGTGTTTATTCACATCCTTAGAGACGTGGCTGTAGAATATATAAAAATTTACCAAAAATTAGTGCTTGTAATCATATCAGTGATTTCACCACCCACGGTAGCTCATTTCGCACCAACTTTTGGCTTATGCCCAATAATCCTTTCCCTGAAGTTACGACTTGTGTCACACCTATTTATCGGCCATGATAAGTACCCTGGTAAATTCCCAATAAAGACAGCTCTTTGCATCCTTTGATTTTGGTCTCAGGTCACAAGCATTAAATAATCGCACTAACCGGTCACACGTGGACGTAGTGGCGCAGTTAACTTGCCTCACTGCACAAATCCGTCTCACCATCTACCTATGTATACGATTGCCGCAACTTAGAGTAAAAATCGAATAGCACCGCATGTAAGCGCTTACTCTACCAACTAAGGCGATGATTTTATGGTCTGTGTGTTCAGTCTATTTACTTTGGGAATTACAATTAACCGGTTGGTGCCAAAAGTAAATTAATGATGCGAAGGCATTCTTATGGTGGGCTGAATGCGCAAAACCTTCCTTCCAAATTTCTTTTTCTGACACTATATGACTAATCGTGCATCTTAATTTGAAGAGGAGGAGGGACGCGAATGACTGTAAAATTGTGACGAATGAGCGCACCCAGAATATGTTGAATCTAGTATAACATAAGCATTAAATTCAACGCAGCAATGACAACTAAAAATCGTCTCTTCGAGATACTGCCTTGCACTTGCGGTCGGTCTGATAGTCATACAGGTGAAAGAATCAAACGCATATCATGCTTTGAACATCGGGTTCTTATTATTTAATAAGAAGGTATACAACATAGTCGCGTCGTTTGCTGCAAATGCAAATCCGAAACAGATGGTCAGTTTGCTGGTGGTTTTTGCGGCTTTGTCGATTGCGCTGGCCAGCGTCGTCCATAGGACCAGATAAATGCATTGCCATTTCTTTTATGTGTACATGATACAATAGCGCAAAGCTGGATATACAGCCATTTGAATTTAATCTTGACATAATAATGATAGGCTCTGTGCTATTACTCGTGTTGCTCTGACAAATCTTGGATATTCGAGACCAAAAACTTTTCATTGATCGAATTTTGCATTTAAAATCGACCGCGATCCCTTTGCAAGCTTTAATGCTGACCAAAACTTTAAAAAATATATTAACAGGGGCATAAACTCATTTTGAAAAGGAAAATTATTGGCATCTCTTGGTTGGTAACTGCGCAACATGTCCCTTACTTACTGCCCAAATAAGCCCTGATTTTCTTCAATTTGGTTATCTTTGGCTTGCATTACCATTGACAGCTCTATCACCCTCCGTTGGTGCGCGCTCTTTTAGAGAGGCCACTTCGATTTCCCTCCCAAAAGCAGTCGAAATTTGAGAAAGGTCTGTGGATTTTGGCATTATTTCGCGTGAACATCTACTGCATATGACGTGATCCCATCACCTCATTGTGTGGGAAGTGCCTTGAAAATCAGCAGATGGCTTTCTCGACAAATGAACTTAGTCACGGCAAATCAAGGTGACCGCATTCCAAACCCCACATTGACATAATAGTTAAGTGCTAAATAAGCGCTACTAAATCCAAACGCCATCGCAGCGCGTGTCTTTGTGTGAGCCAACCAGTTGCAAGCACTTTCCTTACTGACTCGTTGAAAGCGATACGTAGCCATGACGGCGCGCGTGGGAGAAGCCGTTGGGCCGCGCTTCTGTGTCCTTCCTTCCCATCGAAATGCACCTGCTTTGCAGGAAGCTAAATGGTCGTAGGTTCCAATGTGTGCACGTTTCTTATGCGTTGACTGTGTAGCATAAATCAGTCTACGTGATGAACTGATACAATTATCTTCTTTCCTGATTGCCCAAAAGCCCACCCAACACACATAGTCAAGATCAAATGTCCCGTAAACAAGCCCTTTCATTGCATTAACGTTGGATGTAGGAGATAGCGCTGTCTGCTCAGCGTCTTACCCTGCTTCTAACTTACAAACGCAAAGTGATACAAATGATATTGCACAGACTCTGTCATTGCCTAGGCCAAATCCACATTTTTGCATCTATTACCACATCTTACACATGGTGCAACCATGCCATGTTGCATGAATTTTGGTCAAGCTTAACTGACTGTGTGTCTGTGTGCATGACCCTACTCTGCTACTGCATTAGAACTTGATGAAGCTGCATAAAACGATGGGCACAACATATGACACATTGATGTCTGCATAAAGGAGAGGGTCAATTTTTCTGACCAGTGACCTCTTGTCATTTGACACTTCATCATACCAGGACCGCAATCAGGGAAAGTGGTACTAATTCACGAAGGGGATGGCTTTGTGTTATGTATGGTCATGAGAATCAATTATTCGACTTAAGTAGGCTGCTTTTAACAACACCTCTCTTAACTAACACCTCTGCGCTTGGAGAACTTAAGGCAATCTCAAAGCACGCAACTAATCTAAGAGTTTTGTCAGAAACTTTAAAACAAAACACATCAGCTTGTTGGATCAGAAGAATAAAATAAATAATAAAAATTATCGAGCAGATAGAACAAATAATTGAGTTGGCAAACGAAGCCGTAAACAATACATGAATGCAAAAACATTGGATGAACGAAGCTAATAGAACTATGAACGAGAAGTAATGATGACCATGCAAAAAGGGCTGAAATGGTATGAAGTGGCTGTGTTTCGCAAGATGAATGGGTATATAAGAGAGCGACAAGAGCTTACAAAATTAGGGGACATAGGACGGCGCCCAGTAATATCAGGAAATCAGTCCCCCTACCTTAAATTCTGCTGTGATGATCTTAGCCGTGTAAAGGCTCTGTTACACATTCTCTGAGGCTACTTCTGTGACCATTGAAGCTGCTTTAACGGCGGCGACTGAGGCAGCATGCTTTGGTCAGTCCGACTTCAGCTCCTCTGGCACACAAGTGTGCGCAGTTTGCGGTGCTGCGTTAAATGACGCAAGTTCCACAAATATCTTGAGCCTTGCTGCTCCCCTTTCGTGATTCTCCAGAAATGGATGTGTCTGCACAGTTACCAGTGGTGTTGACCGCTAAGGTGTAGGAAAGACGCCCACTTCAGTAGCATAAATTATAAGCTAGACTTTCCTTACCATCCTAAAAGTCTCGTCAATGCTCCTAACCTGCCACCTGCTTGACGTCTGCATCGGCGCTGCTTGCAGATTTGCTTGTCTTCAAATTTAGTCTACCCTGAATGCCACTGCAATGAGATTGAATTCGTGTATCTCGCGGCGAGCAGGAAGACCAAATTATACCGTATAAAATTTCTATTGTATTTTTTTCTTGTGTGGTAAGGATAGTTAATCAATTGTAAAAAGAACCAAATCAGCCATCACCCATAAGAAATGATTAAGTCATTTAGATGCTCCCAGCGTTCACTCTTGCCTAATCTTTACAACTGCCACTGAGTCCTGAGACGTCGCCGTCCACCTACTGAGTAGCGATAAGCATTTCCCAAAATAGCCCACTTGTTGCAAAAGAAAAGGCGCATTTTATTGCTTGAAACTCAATGGTAAAGCATATCTATCGCCCCACTTTAAAATAGCTCAGTGAAACTGACCTCAAATACACACCTTAGCTAAGTTGTACAATATTTAATGAGGCGATAACAACTGAGGGGCATAAGCAAACTTAGAAACACCTGCTTACTACGTCCCTGAATGCGCGCAGTCGTCCCTGCATTGGTGGTCAAGCGCCTTCAGCTGAGGGTCATTGAGTGGCCAAAAGTGTTTAACGATTAATTAGCCCACGTCGATTATCAATTGTTAGTTAACTAGAAACTAGTAACTGCGTGTGCGCTTCGCAAAATTTAGAGACCGTCACCACCATTTTATAACCTATTATTATCACTGCAACATTTCAGTCCGAGCTTCTCTTTACAATGCGTAATGCAGTCTTTGAGTCTTCTATACCGTTCTAATTCTCAACCAATTGTGGACAACAATACCTAATGCTAACTACAAAGAGTTTATACAAAAATAAGGAAAACAAGGAGAGGAAGTACCTTTTTCATGTACACTGTTTCACCCTTTCAAAAAGCTAGTAGTTCAAAGACGATTTACTAACGCTTGCGGTTTTCAAGAAGTCCCTCTGAAACATCCCCTAGTTATATCGAATTCTGTCGAGTAGATGGGTCTTAGCCATCACTGAATCCCTGTGAACATCTGCGCCTGTAGTTTGTCTCGAACGCAGCTATGCATACAAGCCGTAGTCCCTTAGACAAGAAGTGCTCCAGCATTGTGAGGTGACAAGTGTGTGGACGATTCAGTGATAAACAGAAGTATTTTGCTCAGTTATTGCGGCGGAATATATCATTTAGCATCATAAAGTATTCACACGGTCGAACAACCGTTCAGAAAACCACCCTACGCGCGCACGAAAGAGGTGTAGGAACAAGATGTTCATGAACTTTAAATCCTACCTTACCGAATACGATATGAAAACGACTTTAATGACGCCGTGGCAGTGGTTAAGGCTGCGTTTGCTGTAGATGCCTTGTGAAGCAGGCGCTCTAGCCGAAGACGACGAGCAAGGAAGATGAGTGGTGGTTCGCTAAGTGATCCTGACTTTGCGCATTATTAGCCAGATTCCACGTGCCGCTTTCTTCTCTTGGCGAAAATAGCGATTATTCGTCCCTAAACCGCAAGGCTCATTCGTCGCGGACCAGAATATGGGCGCTTTCGACCAAGGGATATTGCATTGGCCTCTGCTCTGCTTGTCTGGCGGGCTATATTTGCACCACGGAAGTCTTTCCGATTCCGACAACTTTGTGCAGAAGTAAACCAAATTGGATACCATGCTGATCCTAAGCCTGTCACTTGCACGAATTTTTCGGTTATTGTTTACTAAATTACCCAGTCAACAAAATCAGAAGCAAAGGCGATAAACACATCGCTGCTTTTGAAAGCGTGAAAGCTATGGTCATTTTCGTCGTCTTTTTTCTGGTACAAAAGTGTACTTCTGACTGTGCTTTGCTCTTGCCCAAATCACGTCCCACCGCTCCCATTTCATCACATTGGGTCAGCTAATGAATCTTTTCGGTCGCCAACTCATTAATATGGCGATGAGTGGAGAGGTGTTGGAGTCACCAAGGCCCTTAAGGAATTATGAGGGACACTTCATCCCATTCGACTTATTATCTGACCATTGAAAGTGCCTGTAATAATCACTACCTAACAGGACTCGATGGACCTTAAGGTGACTGACAAACCCTCTCTACGGAAGTGTGAAGGTTTCATCAGATGGATAACGCAGTCATAATCATAATCTGTACAGCATTTCTTCAGAAGCCTGTAGTGTATCACCATTTATTGTGTGCCTTTGCATTGCTTTAGACAATAAGTAAGTATTAACGTACTTTGCTGTTACTAGTCAGATTCGATCCTAATTGGCAAAAATCTTTTTTAAATAAAGCGACTCGACGCTGATAATGCGGATGTATTAATTTGCGTTAATGTCCAACGCTGCGTACATTTCAAGCAGCTGCACGCGAGCTTAATAAAAAATACTATGGCAGGAACACTGTCATCACCCTCCGTGAAATCGCACTTTTACGCAAAACTGCATTAAGCAGTTAATGAGTTCCCTTACAGCCGAGACGATTGGAAGGCATCTTTAGGGATGTCGAAGCGGATGTCAGTGCCTAATTCCCACGCAAATACCTGCCTCTAGCGTAGCAGCAAAGCAATGATGGTGATAAGGAATAATGTGGGGACGTGTGTCTCTTCCAATTAGTTGCTACTGAGTATCTGCCTGACTACTGCAATCGTCGTTCGCCCCGACCTGCCGACCGTTGAATGAAGACTAGGCGACAGGTAATCTTCTGATGGTATGAAAGAACCGACTGCGTGGTAGCGGTTCCACTGTGAGTAATGGGCAAGGTGCAACTCATCTCCTTGTTCCACGCACTTACACTCATGGGCCAAGCGTTTGTCACACATTTTTGACCAAGCGGTTTGAGAACTGGCTTCGCTTTTGACTCGACTACTTTGTGTTTATGAGCAGCCAAGTGGAAGTTTAAAAGAGACTTTGCTTAAAGTAAAAATATTTCACACAGCAAGAATATGCTCTCACAAGCCTTTATTGGGAAATAGCATGAAAATTTAAAAAGCCGTGTGATCTGCAGCACATCTGAGGCATCGCTAATACCGGCACTTCCAAATACAGAAGAATAGAGCTACGTGATGCGACGCATTCAAAGCTAATTGAAAGCTATAAAAATCCTGGAATAAAAGAATTGCTTCTTTTACCTGTATTACTTTAAATGTGCAGAAACTCACATGCGCTTTGCACTGACTATCTGGCCATAGCCCTAGTCCATATTGCCTTTGCGCTGCTCTGAGGATACTGTGATGCCTTGAACGAACATTTGCTTTTACGAGTCGTCTTTGGATCATTCGTGTAAAGAATATCGTGAAATGCCGTTACAAATGTGAGTAAATGGATATCGAATACTATAATCAGTTGAAATCGGAAGGGTTAGCTGCAAGGTGAACAGAGCCCGCCGGCATTCACCAGTCATCGGCGCCTGATTATAACCGTAATCCCAGAACTATCCACCTCAGTTATTTGCCAGGTGGGTGGTTCATGTCCCACAGGGCTCGATGCTTAACGCACATTGTGCGTGCTGCTTAAGCATGTATACTTTGCTATATTCCAATTCATAATTTCAATTACCATGTTGAATAGACAACACAGAAGAGAAATTAGACTTCCTTCGCTTAAGAGCTTGCGCTGGCTGAGTCTCGCAGAGTTCACTCGACTGTGAATCGCGCATTACTTCGAAGCTCCACTGCATGCACATTGACCAAGATTGCGAGATAACGTCAAACGAATTTGAGGCACTTGACAGTTATTCGAATAAATTAACTTGCTACACTTCGCTATTTGCCTAAATTCCATCCCCTGTTGCGGGTACATGTTCGTCCTTTTGCCGTAACTGGGCAAACTGACCTCTGGGCTATGCTAGCATCCGCAATTCTTTTTCCGTTTACCGAACAAATGTATGCCCTTCATGTGTTATATCTTCTTTCGTCTCGGAGGAAGCTTTGGGTGCTACGATTTCGTTAATTAATTGTATGATCCATTTATGGCCCTAGCTTGATAGCTTATCTAATATTTACTGATTAAATTGTAAGCTGAAATTCAGTTGGCAAAGGAGTAAATAAGACATGAATTTATTTATCGTGTTTTTCATTGTGTAAATATCCACCGAGGGCATATCCGGACTAGACCGCAAACGTGTTTAAGCAGAAGAGAATAATCGCTGGTCACAACAAGTTCGTTTAAAAACAGCAAAGCTTTTTGTGCAAAAAACTAAGCGCAAAATACTTGCACTGCTTTAATTTCGATTGGGCAAAATGTCTGACATTAAACACGTTATTTCCTAAGCAAGCAACAATTTTAGCAAGGTAAAAGCAACGCCGTTTTGTTGCTGTAATGTTGAACGATTTCCAAAACTAGAGGCTGTTGTCATTTAAAATGTTCAATCATTCCGCTGCATCACATATGTGTGACACAAATCGTTCATTAGGCGAGGACGACCTGTTGTGCCAACTTGAACCTCGGACGCATTAAATGAGATTAGAATAAGCAAGCAAGGAAGTGATGGGTATCTTATAGTAATGACAGTAATTCGAACCCAAATTGCGGTTTGATGGCCGTGGACTAGTCACTGGAAGACACTCCTCGGTAGCTGAATGCGAGATCACCCATGACAAAGTGGTGGACTAATGTCAGCGCACACACGCTCCTCGAATAAAATTAGCCAAATTTGACTACCTATTTTCTGTGCATTCAGCCAGGCATTTTATTTGGGTGTGGTATGCTCAGGACTAATGATGGCATAATAGGTAGATCCATGGCGTACACCAAAGAGAAGGGATCGATATGAGTGATGTGGATGCATGGAATGTTCATGGCGTGGCATGCCATTCATCAGCGTGGGGTTATAACCATTAACATTAACACATTGGCGGGTAGACGGAAAGGCCATAGCTACCGTCTATAACAAACTAGTAAATCCTCTACGGCATAAATGTGTGACATGCAAGCTGGAGTGAGCAATTAGAGCATAATATATAGTGCTGGTAGAGTACGCGCCAATTATGGGTTGCAACCAAAGCAAATTTATTAAAACATGGCATAAAAAGCGAGGTACAGTCTTTTTCTCTACGAAGATCACCTTTACTCTGTGAGATCCTGCTGGCTCCCTAGATATCTGGCATATCTCAGTGAAATTGTCTACTTCCTCCACCACCGCCTCATTATTGACCTGGCACTTTAATCGTACAAGCCCATATAAGAGACTAACAGGTAAGCCAATTTGACGAATGCACTTGGGTTCGTGTCGACTGTGGATGCTGACTGAGATGGTCAAACTGGCTGCGGTAGTCCGTTTGGAGGACATACTTGGAATGTCTTGTCCCTCTCATATTGAGTGAAACCTTTGTTGACCTAACAAGTAGTTCAAGCCTTTAAAAAAATCATGAAAACTATGTAGCATAGTCTGAATTCTTTGCTTTTAAGGCTGGAATTTCATCATTTCGTCCCAGTCGCGATTCTTGATTCGCATGCCTTTATGCTAATTTGGCCATTCAATCACTTCTTCTGCTTGTTTTGCTCATCAAAACATAGCAGGAGTACCAAAATTATCTATTATGCATGCAGCGTGTCCACCTTGCTTTTATTGAAATAAAGGTCTACTAATGCGGAAAGAAGCCGGTAGTGCGACCTCCCATTCAGTCATGTTCTTTACTTACCTTCTCTGTGGATCCGCTGCAAAGTCATAGCTGGTTTCTTTGAGTCACAGAGAAGTTGAATGTCTGCTGGTCTAAACTTCTAGTCGTGTCATTAAGAAAAAACTACAATGTACAGAAAGGCAAATGATTTTGCATTAAAATACGAACTCGTGCTTCCCAGCGACCACCTCACAGCTTTTACAGCACAGGCTGGATTCAGGTAACTGTCATCAGTTCAATAAACCCATAAGTTATTCGCTTGGTAATGCTAATTTTACTTAATGTATCTCTGGCGCAAGGCAACATGACCGATCGTCCTTGCCAAATAAATGACACTTGTCACATGTATGTGACGCAACTGTGTAATCGTCTATTTTAAGCAACAACAATCGCTGATTTGAAAAGCGACCAAAGCAATTACAATAGTCAGCAGGCATCGCCTCAACCTGAATGATAATATTTGGTGTCTAGAAGCTAATGCTTTTGCAAACGTGGACTTGCTTTGACCGCAAAAACACAAATAACCAAATTGATCAGCAGTATCAGGGCGCATACGAAGTATCCCAAGTTGCTTAAAACGCCTTTGCAACCTAAAAACCTTCATTGATGATGACATTTTTGAAAATTTATAGATCAGTATCCTTGCGCATACCTTCAACGATGACCACTAAGAAAAAAGACTGCCAGTTGCTGCACTTGGGAGCAGCCTACATTCACGACTGAGCTGTCTCCTCTGGATAGCCGTCAACCACTAAGGGTCTCACTGAAACTCCTCTTGCATACTCCTCCGCGTAGTAAAATGGACACCTGGTTGGGCGGTCGGTAGGATCCCGACCATGCAAACACATGTCCAATTCGAAGCATGCCATGGTTCCGATTTCCAATCATTAATCATTTATAGCTTGAACGATCACGCGGACATCAAATGGGGTTGAGATGAGTCATCACTCTACCACTCCGAAATTAGATGCTTTAGAAGGACC